>ML804014.1:173061-197277 GCA_009831015.1 Picea engelmannii | reverse complement strand
GGGGGGGGGGGGGGGTTCCCATGAGGTTTTCCCTCTTTCCTCGTTTATTTCAATGTATCTTTTATATTTGGGTACCTAACATGGCCTCGTTGTCAGGACACATTCTTTATTTTCACCATAGTGATGCTCAGGGGGGGTGTTAGAGTTACTTCACACATACCTAGGATTTATTTTTCTGAAGGTTTTTTCCTTATTTATTAGTCATAATTAGTTATTATCTAGTCTCCTACATTTTAGGGGAGAATATTCCACCTGGAGAATATTTTCTTTCAGTTGACACTTCAGTTTGACTAGTCGAGTTGAGTTTAGATGTTGCATTGGTTTTGTCACCATGCAACATTGGGATCATCACCAACTAATGCACACTTGCCTTGGTTTCATCACTAGACTGGTGCATTACCCTTGATTTCCTGAGTTAAATCCTCACTACTCTTTGTTTAGTCAGTTAACTGAAGACTGGTTGACTAGTTAACTCAATTAGGTGGAAGTTCACTCTCGTAACTCCCTGAGAGACTAGACTAGGTGGAAATTCACTCCCATAACTACTGTTGTGTGTCCATATTACTCTATACCACCACTATGGTGCATTAGTTACTCATGTATCCTATATATATTGTAAATTATTCACTCTTTGAGTGTGGAATATGGTTAATGAGAATTCTTTCATTCTTTCTCTCCTTCTTCTTTCTCAAATTCTCTATGTAAATGTGTGTATTATTGTTTAGCTAGATCTATTATGTGCAGGTTCAACACATTTACATTGACCATGAAGCTCCATTTGATGTTCCTAGTGACATGGAAGTAGGTCGGAAGACTCCTACATGAGATTGACAGACTTTGCAGGAGGAAGAGGGACATGCAGATCCTCATGGTACATTTCGAGAGAGCAAGAGACCACATAGATTTTCGAGCTATGTTTCAGATATGAGCCACATCATTGATACTAAGCCTTCTTGTCATGGAGAAGTAGTAGGTCAGCAGGTTTGGCAAGATGACATGACCAAAGAGCATCACTCCATCGTGAAGAATTATGTGTGGGCTACTATTCTAAGACCGAAAGGGAAGTTGGTGGTAACTTCCAAGTGGATCTATAAGATCAAACATGCAACTAATGGAAGTGTCAATAAGTATAAAGAGAGATTTGTGGCTAGAGGATTCTCTTAGGTGGAGGGAATAGATTATGAGGATACATTTTCTCCTGTGTACCGATACACTTCCATCCGTATGATTATTTCCCTTGCCACATCCATGGGTTGGAGACTACATCAAATGGATGTGAAGACAACCTTTCTCAATAAATAAATTGAGGAAGAAGTTTACATCAAGAAACTAGATGGATTTGTGATACATGAGAAGGAGTATCATGTGTGAAGGTTGAAGAAAACATTTTATGGACTAAAGCAAGCACCTCGTGCATGGTATGAGAAGATTGATGGATACCTGATGAGTTTGGGCTTCAACAAGAGTGTTGTTGATCCCAACTTATACTACAACATTGTTGGTGATGAGTTCCTAATTTTGGTCCTATATGTTGATGACTTATTTCTCACCGGTTTAGAAAGCCTTATTGTTGAATGCAAGCGTGCATTGGCTTCTTAATTTGAAATGAAGGACCTTGATATGATGAACTAATTATTGGGAATTGAAGTGTGGAAGAGGAATGATGATATTCTCATGATTAAGGGAAAATACAGACTTGAGATATTAAAGAAATTTGGGATGTCAGACTGCAATCCCATTCCTACACCGATGGTGATGAATTTGAAGAAACTACACAAGATTTATTTCGATTCGACTGAGATTGATCCACATCTTTAAATACAAATGATTGGATCATTGATGTATCTGGTTAACACCATACCTGATATATGTTATGTAGTAAGTGTACTTACTTAGTTTATGATTCATTCGAGACAGACACACTGGATGGAAGCGAATAAGATATTTACGAGGCACATTTAGTTATGGATTGAGATATTACTTTGATGTAGACATTATATTGCAGGGATATGTTGATGCAGATTGGGCAGGGAGCACAATCGAACAAAAAAGAAAATTCGATCGTTGTTTTACTTTGGGGTTTTCCATGGTTTCCTAGTGCATCAGGAAACAAACTTATGTGGTTTTGAGTACTGCATAAGTAGAGTACATTTCATTATGTGTGGAAGTTCGTGAAGTAGTGTGGATTCGCAAGCTCCTTGTAGAATTATTTGGAAATGAGATGGATTCCATTGTTATGCATTGTGATAACCAAAGATGTGATAAGCTCTCAAATAATCCTGTGTTTCATGATAAATCGAAACACATTGAGATCAAATACCATTACATAAGGGATATGGTGTAGAGGAAATAAATACATGTGCAATACCATTCTACACACATGCAAGTTGCATATATCTTCACCAAACCTCTTTCTAGGATGAAATTCGAGTACTTTCATGAGAGACTTGGCCAAGTGGAAAATGCCTCCCTAGCTGAGAGGGAGTGTTGATGATTGCAGCTTCATGAGACATTCTCTAGGTTGTTCTCCTCTGGATTGAGTTGAGATGATCTATGAGAGAACCCATGTGATGGGTGTGTCATACTCATATGGACTGAGTTGAGATGACGTGTGGTCTCTTTTCATGCTCTTTTGGACTAAGTTGAGATGACTTGAGATGGTCTCCTATCAGACTCCTATGGAATTAGTTGAGTCTACTTGAGATGGATCTACAGATGGTACTCCTATGGAATTATTTAAGTTAGTATATTTAGAGTGACGTCCCTACTCAGGAGGACGTGTCCGTAGTGGCTGAACACTAGAGGATGTGAGAGATCCTTGCTATATTGTCTAAGAGTAAGCTTTGTTGTAACCCTAATTTGTACTATCAAGGGTACAAGTTAGCCCCACCATGTAAAAGATAATTAATATTGTGTAAAGATTAATTATATTTCTGAGTTGTACAAGTAGGCCCTACTGTGCCAATATAAACACCTATTGTCATGTTAGGTATTGTATATATAAGTGAGTATATCCCCATTGTGTATCACTCACTCACACTTAATTGTTACATTCTCTCAAGCTAGTTGTATGGCTGAAGTGCACACTTCTCTTAGGTGCAAGTTTCAATGTTATAGAGCACCCTCTTATGTGCTCTAGGGTTTATGGTGTGGGGGATCTTCTCTTGACTATATAGAAAAGGATTGTTGGTTTTTTCCCTTTATTGAGAAGGGTTTTCCCAGGATAAAATCTTGTGTTCTTATGCATGGTTATTCTTCTTGTGATATTGGTTACTGCAACTATTTTATATGGTATTGTTGCATTTTTTATGGTTTAAGTACATGCTAAATTGAAATAAACTACATGTCCTTGAGCTAAGCATTAAAATTCAATAGCTTAGAGCTTGCATCTTCCTCAAGGGTCTTCTAATTGTTTTCATAGCTAGGGACGTTTTTTATGAATGGTGATATTTGATGAATCAAAATGTTATCTAAGAGTTATGTACTCTTCTCAAACTTCAATATTTTATTTAGATGATCAGACATTTTCTGTAGTTCTTTTATTAAAGAATCAATTTCATCCTTCAACTTCTTACGATTTTCTTCCTTTTCTTTCATCTAAATTCTCAATACTTCTTCTATCCTTTTTTCCTCTTCTAATTATTTTCTCAGAGAGTAATTTTTTTCTTCAAGTCTCTCATAGCATTGATCCTTTTCTTTTAGTTTTCTTTCTATCAATTCATGTGTCACTTCTTTCTCTTCATCTTGAAGTTCAATTATTTTTTCTTTTTCTTGAAGGATTTGTGAGAGTTTCTCGTTCAGTAACATATTATCTCTTTTAAGATTTGTGATTTCATATTGATCACAAATAAGTTCTTTTTATGTTCAACTATATCATCTTCATACTTCTACAATTAATTTTTAATCTTTCTATTCTTTTCTTTGAGTTTGTATATTTCTTCTAAGGAACAAATGAGTTCTACCTCAAGATCCACTTCAGCCTCAATCTCACGATTGTCTCCTATTTCATTGTCACTTTCATTGGAAAAAATGTTTTCCTCATTGATGTGTATATTTTGTAAATGTGTTGAACCTACACAGAATAGATATAGCTAGAAAATACCACACACATTTGCAAAGAGAAATTGAGAAAGAAGAAGCAAGAGAGAAATAATGGAAGAATTCTCATTAATTGTATTCCACACTCAAAGAGTGTATAATTTACAATATATATAAGCTACATGAGTAACTAATGCACCATAGTGGTGGTCTAGAGTGATCTTGACACACACCAACAATTACTTGAGTAAACTGCCACCTAGTCTAGTCTCTCGGGTAATTACGGGAATGAACTGCCACCTAGTCTGAGTTAACTTGTCTATCAATCTTCAGTTAACTGACTAAAACCAAGTGAAGTGAGGAGGATATCAGAGAATCATGAGTAATGCACTATTATGGTGATGATCCCAAGGACAATTCGCATTATCTAGTGATGACCCCAATGATGCATTGTGATAATCCCAATGTAGCATCTAGACTCCACTCAACTTATCAAACTGAAGTGAAAATTGAAGAGAATATTCTCCCTAGAGGAATATTCTTCCTAAAATATAGGAGAATGAATAATGACTAATAAACATAGGAAAATTTTTAGGAAAAAGAAGTCCTAGGTGTGTGTGAAGTAACTCCAAAACCCCCCTGAACATCATTATGGTGAAAATAAAGAATGGGTCCTAGCAAAGAGTCCATGTTAGGTACCCAAATACAAAATATACAATGAAATAAATAAAGGAAAGAGGGAAAACCTCATGGTAAAAACCCCCCCTCAAAGTAAAATGTATAAAAAAAATGAGAAGGAACAAAAATCAGTTGCTAAGCAACCCTGTCCTTCACTCCAAGAAGACCTCGCAACTATGCAAGTTTGTTCTCGTTGAAGATTTTGTTGAAGATGTAGATGTCTGCACAGATCTGATGAAGTAGATGCATCATTGAGATTTCCACATATATACACTTTATATTCTTGTAATGAAGAAGATCCAAATAAAATTTGGATGAAAATTTGAAAACCATGTGGCCGTTTTCGGAAAAATGCTAAAATTTTGTTGATTTTAAAATGATCATAACTTCACTTCCTAAATTCCATTTCGAACGATTGTTTTTTTTTTTAAATTGGATATTTTTCCGAGAGGAATTCAAATCTACAATTTTTTTCTACAATTTTTTCTTAGAAAAATATCATAATTGAGTATGTTGTCCATGGCTCCCTTTTTGTCTCCTGAGATGCATGCATTGCGAATGGAAAAGTCTCTACATGTGACCCCTGAGATGCATGCCATATATCTTCCACATGAAATTCAGAAAAAAAATATGAAATGGATTATACATCATCTTCAATTAATGTAATACAAATTTGTGCAAACACCTATGTATAAGACTCTTCAGCATAAAATGTTTGATCTACTGATGGCTTCTCTTTTAGCTCTATTTGTTCAACCTCCTGCATGAAATCTTCACAATCTTATTTATTCACAAAAAAAAACCTCCAATATGGTCCGTAATTCATTTGGATTTGATTCTTGTGATTCTTCATATACTTTATGGAAAAGTTCAGGAGAAATAAACATGCAGATACATCCTATGGCCATATCTTGTCTATTGAGAAAGTCATTTTTCTCATCAGCAGAATCAAGCTCTACTTCTGTTTCCATAGTTATTTGGTAAAATCCTCTGCATCTGAGCTGAAGAAGAATATTTGGCTTCCATTCCAAATATTTATTAGGCATGAGAAGTATTCTTGGTGAGTAAAACATAGATTCCATATTTTATGCGTTCTTCAATTTTCAGTGCCTGCAAAAATAGTTTGGTGTTTATTTTTCTTAGCAGTACATCAGCTCTGATACCATGTAAATGTGTTTAACCTACACATAATATATCTAGCTATAAAATATCACACACATTTGCAGAGAGAAATTGAGAAAGAAGAAGCAAGAGAGAAAGAATGGAAGAATTCTCATTAACCATATTCCACACTCAAAGAGTGAATAATTTACAATAGATATAGGATAAATGAGTAACTAATGCACCATATTGGTGGTCTAGAGTGATCTGGACACACACCAACAATTATAGGAGTAAACTGCCACCTAGTCTAGTCTCTCGGGCAGTTACAAGAGTGAACTACCACCTAGTCTGAGTTAACTAGTATATCAGTCTTTAGTTAACTGAATGAAACATAATGAAGTGAGGAGGAGATCAAAGAATCATGAGTAATGCACTAGTATGGTGATTATCCCAAGGAAAATGGACATTAGTTGGTGATGATCTCAATGTTGCATGGTGATAATCCCAATGTAGCATCTGGACTCCACTGAACTTATCAAATTGAAGTGAAAAATGAAGAGAATATTCTCCCTAGAGGAATATTCTTCCTAAAGTATAGGAGAATGAATAATGACTAATAAACATAGGAAAAATAAATCCTAGGTGTGTGTGAAGTAAATCCAAAAGATTCTCCCTTTGTCTGTAGGGATCTTCTTTCTTCTTATTCTCACAATTTATAAATCTGTAATCATCCTTTCCATTTCTCTTTCAAATATTTAAGTAAGGCCATTCAACAAAAAGGTGTCCTACTTCTTCACAATTAAAGAAAAAATACTCACTTCTGTATTTTCCCGATCCTTTCTTGGGCTTCCTGGGAATGTTGGATTCCTCAACATCTCATTCATTATCTGGGTTGTCACTTGCTTAATTTTCTTCTGCCTTTTTCCATTTTAACATGGACTCTAAGGCTCCTTGATTTGCATACAGATCTTGTAGCTTATCTCAAAGCTCTATGGCTAATGTGGATTGTCCCACTTTGGATTTTTCAGAATCCACTAAGCCACTTAAGATGGAATTCATGGCATGTATTGTTTTCACATGCCTCATTTTTAGTTGGATCTATTGGTGGCATTTTTGAGGGAGTATAACCAATGACAACTGATTGTCATACATCATATCCTAGTGCCTACAAATATATCTCCATTATTAAATTCCATATTACATAGTCTGTTCCATCGAACAAGTGTTATAACATCTAGTCCATGTGTGATACACATATTATCCTTCCAATGGTTAGACTATTCATGAAGTAACCTTCTTTGATACCAATTGTTGGAACATACACTTTTACAAACTTTTAGACATTTTTAGAAGGAGGGTGAATCAATGTTAGACAAACTTTACCACTTTAACTGGTCATTACATAATCAATCATAAGAAATGAAAAGAATTAACCATATCAACATAGATGAAAAAAAAAAGGCCATGTATAGAGGTATTTAACATGGAAACCCAAATGGGAGAAAACCAAAAGACTTTCTTTATAAGATATTGTAGGCACAAACCTACCATTACAATGCTTGTATGTCCCAACCTGTGAGATACACTAATCTCCTTGACTAAATACCAACTCAACAATAGTATTTGCAAGAACTAAAATATAGAAGACACCAATCCCCTTGGCTGAGAACCAAATCAACAACAATGTTTGTAGGCACCAACCTATAGTAGAAACCAATCCCCTTGGCTGAACACCAACTTAAAAACAATGTTTGCAGGAAACAACCTACAGGAGACACCAATCCCCTTCGATGAGCACCAACTCAACAACAATGTTTGTAGGAACCAACCTACAGGAGAAACCAATCCCCTTTGTTGAGCTCCAACTCAAAACTGCATGTAGATATTGACTTTACTAGATCCATCAATTTCCTCAAGATACCAACAATAATACATTATATATTTTCTTCAAGATTTCTTCATCTGAAAAAATATTATTCTCTATTTCTGTTTTCATAGTTCACAATCTACATAAAATCCTTTGTCCTTGCACCTCCCAACCACCCTTAAACGTTCATATCTTCTTCTTATTTTTTTCATTCTTTTGTATCCTTAGACCTGTGAGAATTAGAGCTTCCCTTACTCGCACATACTCTTCCTCTTTTAGTTATGTAACCTTATAACTCCTCACTCTCCCATCCTTTTCTCACTACAAACCACAAAGACTTAGCTCGTTTATCCTTACATCCACATCCTTCCTCGTTGTCACCTCTTTCAAAATGATTTGAGCATATTTATTTATACAACTCATGTGCTCAAAGATTTATCCACATATAAGTTTCCTAGGGTCAGCTCCAACTCCCTTTACTTCTACCTCAAAATCGAGCTTCAAAGATCCTTTGAAAACAACTCAAACACCTCCAAGAGAACTGATCTTGGTTCCCTTATGTTGCATGCAATATCATTCATTGATCCTCAACACTTAGCCACCATTGGATCTGGTCCATATTTGATCTCATCCGTCAATTGTTCACAACCCAAAAAAAACATACATAGACCTCATTTCCTACCATCCATATGATTGTCTCTTCATTACATCACAAATGTATATCTTCCATCTCATTCATATCAGGATCATTGGGGTACTGAAACACTCAAAAACACCTCAATGCATATCAACTGTTGGATATATCCCCAATTAACTCATGACCGCCAATTTGGTCTCTCTCGGATGGTCAACAACAACACAGTTTCCTTTGTCATCAATGACACAACAAAATCATGACTCTTTCATTTCAACTACTCCTTTTCGACAATCAATTACAGTGGATCCAACGGTCCTTGTAAAGCACACTCAATGACTGTGATTGCATCTCTCCTTCAACCTGCACAATGATTATCTCCCATCTCTCTAACTTCTCGTGAGATGGTCATGTGGGACCTATGGAAGATCTACGACTCATAAGCACTCTCAAAGTTCCTCTTCATCGTCTTCGTCATCATCATAGTATGTTTGTTGATGGTAACACGATCCACTCTATCGAACAACAGAGTGGATCAAATCAACAACTGAGATGATGTCTTGAAGGTATTCACGACCAACTGTGCTCATGAACTATCCACGATTTTTTTTTCATTTTTCCTTCTCTTCAATCAATGAATATCAATAATTTTCATAGTCTCTCGCCATCAGAGTACCTCTGCTCATAGTCCACTCTGATGGATTTCACTCTGACTAATCAAACATTCATGGTTGTACCTCATCTAATGGTTTCAATCTGTCAAATTTTGTCATCAAATTTTATCCATTCCAAGTATCACAATCCACTTCTACCATAGACGAACGATGGATATCTATTCACTGTGCCAAATTCAACAGTTGATATTTTATACGATGACCTAAAGGTATCCATGCCCAATTGGCCTCATGACAGATCTACAACTATCATTTTGTTTGATCAATGGTTTTCACGGTATTTTAGAGTCCTCTTCATCATTGACAACATCGTTGTCTCCCACTCATTGATAGCTCCACATTAGTATTTTCAACTAGTGATCAAGATATTCTTTGACCAATCTTCCTAGAGATCTACAATTATTATTGGCTCACAAAATCCCTCATTATTTTTTATGTATGTTCAGTGAAGATCACATATTCCACTTCAACGTTACTTCTCCGAAGAATGATTGAGATATACTCACGAGTCACTACCCAGATCAATGGTTGACTAGGTTTAAACCCATCCGAGCCTACATTCAATTCACCCATGAAGAAAACAGTGACAAGTGTCACTCCTTGAGACATGCTAGCTGCCACGTTGGAATCTTCATCGCTTTGTCCACCACGCTGTCACAATGCATCATCTTGACATCACCTTTTCTTCATGAAATATATCATCATGGATCCAACGACTAAGGTAGATTCTCCAATGTTTCTACGGTCCCTGATAATTTGAAGTTACCTCCATCAGATTCCTTGTGCAACCTTTCACTCAAACACTCTGATGGCCTTGACATCATATCAAGAGTCCATAATTCTATAATAGATCAACAACTATCATTGACTAGAATTATCCTTCATCATCACACTACATGTCTCCTTGCACACTTTGATCAACTCTCCATATTTGTTCTCTATGTCGAATCAATGGTTGTGATGTACTCCGACTAAAACACAATTTTTTCTTCATGGTAATAGTCTAATTCACTTTTATATTAACAATCTAGATGCTTCCTTTGTTTATCAAGCTTCAACAGTTTGTAATCATTCTGCGACAAGGTTTTTATCTTTGTACCTTCTCAATCTTCTCATCTATTCAAGGAAAATTTTGTCCAACTTCCAAAATTCATTTTCTTCGATTTTGTGCAGTCCAAAATTATTCTGGTTATTTTATTCTTGCACAATGAGCTTTGTCGTTATGGAATTTTCATTCAGGGAAAGGGAACAAGGCTCTTGCAAATATTGTCTCCCCCTTTCTTTGACATCGGTAGTATTCATAACTGTCATAACCTATCTACCTTTGAAAACCCATCTACCTTTGACCTCAATGACAACCATTTTCCAATAGGACAACATGTTCATCTTCGATTAGGATGGATGGATGGTCGTACTTAGTACCAGTTGGCTAGATTGCTTAGTCGATCATATTGTATGGTTTCTTCCCATGTTTTGAGGACGAAACATGTGAAGCGGGATTGAATGTATTATATCTAGGGAGGTAATATGGGGTACCTAGGGTAGTAACCAATGGGAATGTGTTTATGTATTATTATATATGGATTCCAATTCTAATAAATAACTCCCATGTAATAGTGTGAACACAATAAAGGATATATATTCATGGTTATATAACATTCTATCTATCTCTTGGGAACATTATAGAGAAGGAATGATCATGGTCATGGCTCACACTCCTTCTCTATAATGTTCCCAGGAGATAGATAGAATGTTATATAAAGAAATGTAAGTAATGTGTTGCAGCACAATGAAGAATATTGGTGTTGTAGCAAGCAAGAATTTATTGAGTGTTGTCCTTCTCTAAGGATTAATATATGGTGTTACCCTACCTCAATGGTTTTTTCTACATTTGTGTGTTGAATATTTCATGAATGGTTTGGTTTATTCTTGTTGAGATTAAGGGTTTATTTTAAGATATATTTTCATCTCTATTCATGTACATAACAATACTTTCCTCTTTGGAAACTATGAGAATTGTTTTTTAGAGTAGAGACATGTACTACAAGAGTCTTTAAAGCATAGAGATATATTGTTCAATGGGTAAAAATTTGATGGGGAAAAATACACGCTGGGAATAAAAACAGTTTCATGGGTTTACTTGAAATAGGAATTTTAGCTTGTTGGAAACTTTCATAACACCTATTGGTACCCTTAGATTAGTACCACATAAATTAGAATGTGTACATGACCATCACTCCCACATAATTTTAGGTATATCGAGAGCCCCTTAGGTTTCCTGAAACTAGCTCTAGATTAGTCAATCGAATGCTTGATGGCTATAGTGACATCGAGAACAACACTTAGGAAGATACTCTCTAGTACCTAGGTAATCAGGTGGTATGGCTAAGGGTATGATCGGGCCTCCTTAGTTTGTGCCCTGAGATATTGGGATAAGTACTATTGTTGAATGTCGCATGTATATCAGAGATCTATAGCACATGGAAAACCCTTGTTTGTAGTAACCCTAAAAACCCTAACCCCTGGGAAAGAAACAAAACAAAAAATAAATAGACAAGATATATTATCGCGCAACCTTGCCTCCTCCATTCTGGCTATGAAATTCCTACATAAGTTTTCATGTTAGCAATTTGGGCACTTCTACACTGTAGTATTCTTTAGGTCAAAGTATAACTCTGCATGAGTAAAAAAAACAAGAGTATAATGGTCCCACTAACACCCTTATTCGAGACCTATCTCATTGGATTACTCTCTTCACCCTGATCATCATGGTACCTATCATTTTTAATCCTCTTTTTTTCCTGTGGACCTGACCATCTTTCAACACCCTTATTTGGGACTTGTCTCATTGGATTCTCCTCTTTGCCCTGATCATTGTGGTACCTATCACTTATTAGTTTTTTTTGTGGACCCACTCGCTCTTCCTGGAACATTTATTTGGTGCCTATCCCATTGAAATCCTCTCTTTACACTGATCATCATGGTATCATTCATCAATAAACCCTTTTCTATGCAGACCTACCTACCCCTTTCCCTCTCCAATGATCCACACCCACAATCAAGAATTGGATACCTGCATCAATGCCTTAGACAAATTCCACTCGAAAACAAGGAAATATATCTATGACCTTACTTCCAACATTTCTAGTGTAAATTCCAGGCTCTCCCTACTATAATCACTTCCTACAACATTGAACCACTTGACCACAATGTGTCAGCAATCCCAAGAAGCAGTGAAAAACTTGACCTCACTATTTAAGCAAGCCTAAGATCCTCTCTCTTCTACCCCACCTTATAACCTCGAAGGGACAAAATTATGCCAATCCATGTCCTTTCATTCCAACCACTTTCAGTATGACCTATGTCTTCCTAGAGTGGAGGTGAATAAATTTGATGGCTTGGATCCTACAGGTTGGGTCACTCAAATGGAACAATATTTCTCTTTGCATGATATTACTAATGAGTTTTCCAAAATATTTTATGGTGTTCTCTATCTAGATTTTAAATGTTGGCAATGGTGGCAATGGAAAAAAATGCATGCCAAGGGTATGTAGCTTGGACACACTTTGTTGTAGAGCTTTATGAATGTTTTGAAAAAGACACCTACCATTTAGGCTATTTGACCAAGTTGAAATAATATGGCACAGTTGAAGTATTTCTAGTTTCCTTTGAGCACTTGGATTTCCATGCATAGGGCATGTCAGATGTCATTTTTTGAGAATTCTTTATCAATGGCGTAAATGATGAAATTCGTTCCCACATCCTATTGGCCCACCCCAGACTTGGGTGGAAGCTACTAAAATAGATAAGGAAGAAAAATAGGTTATATCCTTCCAAACCAAAAACCTATTCTTTATTCCTTTCCCTAAACCCTCTCATCCCACCCCTCCTTCCACTCTACTAATGATCCATAAATTGACTCAGGAAGAAATGGTTGAAAACCAACTCAAGGGCCTTTGCTATAATTGTGATGAAAAATATTTTCTAGGGCACAAATGTAAGGAAAATAATTTTTTTTTATGGCCATATCTGAGGATGTTTTAGATGAAGAGGTAGAGGTTTCCCCTATGGAAGATCTACCCAGGCCAACTAATCTTACATATATGAGGATGTTTTAGATGAAGAGGTAGAGGTTTCCCCTATGGCAGATCTACCCAGGCCAGTTGATCATAATATACCCTGTGATCCATGAGAATTTGAGCCGATCATATCATTGAATGCCCTCACCGACTTCTCTTCTACCAAAATTACCCTCAATTTAATTATATACATGAAGAATCAGGAGGTCATCATCCTAATTGATAGTGGAAACACCCACAATTGTATTCATCATCGCATCTCTCAAGATACCAATTTCTATATCCATCAATCAACAATTTTCAAATCATGGTGCCAATGGAGGATCCATGAATTGTGGGGGGGGAGGGCATTGTGAAAATTTTCATCTCCAAATTAGTTTGTACAACCAGAAATATCATATGTTTGCTATCGACATGGGAGATTGTGAAATTTTTCTTGATGTGGAATGGTTATGCACTCTCAACCCCATCCTCATGAATTTAAAGAATTAACCATGCAATTACAACAGGAGGGACAACCGTATAAGTTCCAAGGAACCATAGTAGGCTCCCCTAAGATCATCCCGACCTCCAATATATCCTCTCTAAAAACCAATATGTTTTATCCACTTCCCGTGGACATATCCCTTCTTGTGGTGTTCATGATCATTCCATTCCTCTAGTCACAAGTATTCTTTTTCCCAATGTTCTCCCTTATCATCATCCCTTTTCCCAAAAGAATGAAATTGAGAAAATTGTTCAAGAATTGTTCGATGTGGTTGTTATATGTCCTAGTACCAACCCCTATTCTTCTCTTATGGTTATGGTCCTCAAGAAATAAGGAACTTGGTGCATGTGTCCAGACTTTCACACCCTCAACAAACTCACCATCAAAGACAAATTTCCCATTCCTGTCAGTGATGATCTATTGGATGAATTGAGTGGTACTCAATACTTTACTAAACTTGATCCATTCAATACATTCCCAAAACTGCATTTAGAACTCATGAGGGTCAACTGAGTTCTTGGTAATGCCCTTTGGCCTATGTAATTCTCCATTGACTTCCCAAAGTCTCATGAACCATGTCTTCCATTCTTTTCTCCATCATTTTGTCTTAGTTTTATTTGATGATATTCTCATCTATGGTAAAACTTGGATAGGCCATCCCACCCATGTGGATTAATTTCTCCATCTACTCTCTTAGCACCAAATTTGCCTCAAATAATATAAATGTTCCTTTGGATCCTTGGAAGTGGAGTACCTAGGTCATATTGTAGGCAAGGATGGTGTATATGTGGATCCTAAGAAAATTAAAGCTAAGTAGGATTTCCCTCACCCTAAAACTCTTAATAAATTGCATGGTTTTATGGGTTTAACATGATATTATTGCAAGTTTGTTTAGAATTATGGAAAAATTGTAGCACCTCTCACTATTCTCCTTAAAAATAATGCTTTCACTTGCAATCCATGTTGGCACTTGGTTAGGGAAGAAAGAAAATATTTAGGAAGAAAGGCGAAGTATGAACTGCACGGAAGGCACAGTGACTGATATTGGGTCGAAGTGGCTAAAGGAGTGGAAAAGAAAGAGCAAAGTAAGAGAAAATGAGTCATTGAACGAGAAGATCGAGGAAGACAGATCAACAAGGAATATGGATCATGGACAACTTAGCAGATGGAAAAATCCACCAACGGATGCTTTGGAGCATCTTGCGGGAAAGAAGGAAAGATAGGTTGGCGAAGCCCTGAAAACACGGGTCAAGTTGATCTAGGTTTTTCGACACCTAGCTTTTTGGGATCTAGGGTTTTGACACCTAGACGTTTGTCGTGTAATGTATAAATAAAGGTCTAGAGGACCTAAGATGGGTTGGTTTTGAGTTTGTCATTGTGGGTTAAGAGAGTGATTACTTTTGTTGCGTGAGGAGAGTATTGTGTTGTGAGAATATTCTTGTATTATAAGATCTTCAGTTGGGTGCGAAGATCAACCTTACAACTGGGTGCACAAGGAGGGGAGAGAAGAAGGGAAAGAGAGAGATATCTACACAAATAGAACTGTATGTTTTCCTATAATATATCCAGAAACATAGTTCTGTGGACATAGCCCTAGGGAGAGGGTGAACCACATATATCTTGTTGTTATGTGTGATTGATGTTGTGTTATTTGCCTTCTGTTATTTTGTTATTGCATTATTGTGCTAGATCAGAGATATAGTTGTGCGAAGTAGACTTAATCTAGTAAAGGAATAACTAGATATCTGTGTGTTGTTCTTTTGAATCCACTTGAATTTCCTTTGGTTGTAGACACCTGTGTCCTACAACCCCCTATTTCTACTTTGGGTGAGACTGCATATGCTCCGTAGGTGTTTTCGAAAGGGCCAATAGTTAGGGCTTGTTGGTGTGTTGTTAGAGTTAAGCCATGGGTCTACCCCTGTGCCAACAAATGGTTCTGTTGTCGGGACCAAGATCTTCTTGAGGGAATGTCAAGGTGGTTTCCGTTGAAGATAGAGATTCAGAAGTTGATAAAATAACAAGAGAAGGACTTCGATGAGGCTCAGAATAAAAACCCTAATATAAGTACAAAGGATTGTTTGGGAAGGTATATCTTTATCGATATACACGAGATTTTTTTTGGAGGAATCCATAAGGAGCTATACAAGTGGTTATCCAAACTAGTAGATACCTAGTTTCAAGACAGTTCTAGATCGTCTGTGGTTTAGACATCGATGTTGATCAAGAAGGTCAAGAGAGTTGATAAATATGTGTCAAGAGCAGTAGATCACTGGTTTGATAGCACTATTGGAGGGTACATTACTGAGTTTTATATTGATAGAGTAGAGTCATATAGCCAAGAACAGAGGTATTTCTTTAAGGGACCAAGAGGAAAATTTTTACACTTTTTGAAGTTGAAGATCAGGATGTTATTGCATGAGAAGAACATCTTGAAGATACAGTAATTGTTCGGATTGAAGATATAATTTTCAAGAATTCAGACAATGACAATGACATAGAGGTTGGAGATACACATAGTGGGAGAACCTTCAGAGAGGTTCCTCTTGTGCACTTGTTTGAGTTGAATCACAAACCATTAACATAGGATGAAGGGTTCTATAGTGGAGAAGAAGAAGAGTTATTGAACGAAGAAAAATCAAGATCCGGTGGGGTAGAGGAAGAGAATACTAAAGAACCTCGCCCAAAAGAATCAGAAACTTCAGCAACTGTGTTGACCATTGAAGTAAGTAGTATTACTCCTCCTGTTTTTTTAGCAGCGTTAAGTAACTAGAGTTATTAGAGTTATCAGAGCACTCAGAGAACTGTTACCAACAGTTCAACATATACTTAGTCAAGTACCCTAGGAAGATATATGGCAGATGAAATGAGGCTACCTATCTATAGAGGAGATGGATCTAAAGATCCTAATCAACACTAGTTCTTATGTGAAGTTGTATGGATTATTAAGCAAGTCAATGATGAAGTTGTTAAGAGAGCTCAGTTTAGTACTACCTTGAGAGACCACACACTGAGTTGGTACATGAAGTTTTTTAAAGGAGTTGCATAACCTAAAACACTAAACGATATCAAGACTTCGTTGAGTGCAGAATTAAAGAAACCCAAGTCAAATTCACAGTGCATTAGAGAACTGAAAGAAATCAAGCAGAGAGTAGCTGAACCTGATTGGGAGTTTGATCAAGGGTTTAAGACCTTGACAGACCGTTTGATTTTTCAGATCCCAGACGAGCAGAACAAGGAATGGTTCATTGTTGCCCTCTTACCACATATCAAAGTTCCTCTAATGCAATAGAAGATTTCTTCATAGGCTGAAGCGTTGGATATCGCCATGAAACTAGAATCAGCCCCTATGGGAGAATCCAACTCAGGTATGAGTCAAATTTTGAGTCAGCTAACTAGCTTATCTCTGTAGGTCGAAGATATGAATAAAGACAAGGGAAAAGATAAAAGAGAGGACATTTGGTGTATCATATGCAAATTAGAAGGCCATGATAAGGAGCATTGTCCCCTATTTCATGAGTACTTGGCCTCTGGAGCTCCGAGCCATTTGAAGCAGGTTACTCTACCCTAGTGCAAGGTATGTAGAAATAAACATCGCCCTGGTGAATGCTATTACATGCAAAAAGATGTCCAGACACCTAAAAACCTTTACTGCACATTCTGTAAATCTATGGGGCATGATGAGAAGGATTGTAGAGCTTCTGACCTCATGCATGAAAGGTCAAGAGATACATATATAGTTCAAGGAGAGATGCAGCAAGAAGGAAATGCTATGCAGTTTAATTCTCCAGGAAGAGGAAACTTCAACCCTCGCGGTGGATTCAGAGGACGAGGATGAGGAGGAGGAATGGGTCGAGGTCGAGGTCAGATCATTTGTTATAAATACGCACAACAAGGACACTTGGCAAGGGATTTTTAGAACCCTTGTACCACTTGCACTTACTGCAACTCATTTGAACATGTTATTGAGGATTGTCCAGCATTGTTAGTGAAAATTTAGGAGAGACAAGGAGGAAACCAACAAGTACAAGTAATCTCAGCAAAACCTCGTGGAGAGGATCCCAGAGTCACTATTATCGCTAGAGGAGGCGTTGTTACAGGAGAAGACAGGGTGACTCCAGAAAAGACTAAAGAAGAATCTAGGGTCAAAAGAGCTGCAAAGAAGACACAATTGTTTGATCCAAGGAAAGAAAAGCAGACGTTTGAAGAGGTAAGAAGAGAATTTGGAAGAGATCATGCTTCTTCATCAAAGACACAACCAGAAGTGAGAGAATGTGGAATTCCTTTGGCATTTGATCAGTCTTCTTCGCCCGGAGAAGGAAAAGAGGTAAGCAAGCTTATGGAATTCTTATGTACTTGCATTAATTTGATTAAGGATGAAAGAGATGTACAAGAATTACAACACTTGATCAGACAATATGAGATAGGGAGGGTAGATCCTTTGTTGAATAGAGCAGTACATCAAGTATCTAGAAAGAGAAGGACAAATAAGGAACTACACCTTAATGCTTAGATTGGAGATTACGATGTAGATTATGTGGTACTTGACTTGGGATCAGAAGTCAATGTTATGACGAAGTAGACCTGGGAACTAATGGGAAAACCTAAGTTGATTTACTCCCCTATCAAGCTTAGGATGGTTAATCAATAGGCACTAAGTCCCTTTGGAAGGCTAGAGCATGTCCCTGTAGACATCGACGAGGTATAGACATTTGTAGACTTCAAAGTAATTGAGATAGTTGATGATAGTTGTCCTTATCCTGCACTGTTAGGAATTGATTTGGCTTTCAAAAATTCGACTATGGTTGATGTAAAGAAACGAAGAATGACATTTGAAGGTGATGGCCTTAGGTTCACTGCACCTCTTGATCCTGATGAAGGTCGCATATACACAAAACCCATCAGAGAAGAAGACTGTGCTTATGAACTAGAGAATATATATAAATTAACAGCAAGACAACATTATTACATTAATCCTACAATAGATGGGAGCTTAAGATGGCGAAGTGACAGCACATGCTCATCAGATTCGAAATAAGCACTAGAGAACTAGCAGAACAAAATGTATGAAGTTTCTATGCGGAGATGTGCTAGATTGACCAGGGAAGTTTGTTGGATTGGCACAGAAGTAAGAAATCTTCCCACATTTTATGGTTTTTATCAATTAGAAACATTCTTGTTAGAATTTGAATAAATTGTACTAGTACAACATCGGCTGTCGGCACTGGATGAAGCCTTGAAAGCAATGCCAGTGAGATGGTGGAGAACACACAAGAAGAACATCATTGAATGGGTGCAATGTTGCACTTTGATGACAATGTGCTTTTCAGAACAAGCCGAAGGGTGCGAAGTTAGATACACAGGTCAGAGTTGTTCGAAGAACCATGTGCGAAGTTATGAGGAGGCCTGGAGAAACATTCTTCAAGAGTAGTGGGTGCATAAATTCATTAACACTTTGGACACAACGCCTATTAATTGGTATCTTCAAGCAGAACTACGCCTCACCACTACAGATTGGTACGGTATGACTCAGAACTTTGTAGCTACATTTTTATTTGAAATTCAGTACCCTGGAGTAGATCAATCTCTACAAGTTGTAAGACAGAAAGTCTTTGAGGAGGCACTTAACCTCCCAATGGAGAAATAAGAGGATGAATGGACTGCACCTCTTCAGAAACTACAAGGATATTACAATATCGATGCTGATGAAGACGACGATCCCAGGAATGTGAACATCATAGAAGCTGAAGGACAAAGAGACATAGAAGGACCAGGAGTTGAACTACCCTTCATTAGACAACCAATCAAAATCAAGAAAGTTAATATTGGAATAGAGAAAGCACATAATCTCGCAAATGTTGGAGATTATTGGGATGATTCCACTATTGATAAGATCACAGAGATACTGCATGAATATAAGGACTTGTTCCCATAATAAAACATTCCTTCTTAAAGCTAACTTCTTAAATAAAGGTCTAGAGGACTTGAAATGGGTTGGTTCTAAGTTCATCATTGTGGGTTAAGAGAGTGATTATTGTTGTTGTGTGAGGAGAGTATTGTGTTGTGAGAATATTCTTGTATTGTAAGATCTTCAACTAGGTGCGAAGATCAACCTTGCAGCTGGGTACGCAAGGAGGGGAGAGAAGAAGGGGAAGAGAGAGATATCTGCAAGCTAAGTGCACAGATAGAACTCTATGTTTTCCTATAATATATCAAGACACACAGTTTCATGGACGTAGCCCTAGGGAGAGGGTGAACCACATATATCTTGTTTTTATGTGTGATTGATGTTGTGTTATTTGCCTTGTGTTATTTTTTTATTGCATTATTGTGCTATATTTGAGATATAGCTATGCGAAGTAGACTTAAGTTGGTAATGGAATAACTATATCTTTGTACAAAGAGAACATGCATAATAAAACATTCCTTCTTAAAGCTAACTTCTTAAAAGAGTTAAGGTAACAAATAGCAAATCAAATGATACATATATTTTCTTTGGAAATAATTCTTTGGAAAGACTATATAATAGTCATCACACATGTATAAAAAATATAACCTCGCTAAAGGCATGTTAGTTATAAAGAAGCAATTCTATATTTACTAATTAGAGCTAAAACCTTAAATTATATTAACATGCATATTTAAACAAAATATAAGAAATCGATGTAAATAACATTCATTCACAAGATAACTTGGTCACATAATATCTTACTAGACATCTTGATCCGGATTATTTTCGGCACGAAATGAGAGCGGAGATATAATAAAGAAATGCACAGAGATATTGCAGATATTCAATAATATAACAGAAATGTATCAGAGATGCAACCATAAACATAGATATACAGTAATACACGATTTCTATTAATGAAATAAATGTACAGAGACTATAAAAGTACAGAGTGAAAGACTCGCTAGAATGGTGGTAGCTTATCTCTGAGAAGAGATGTGACGGCTACTTGCATCCATGAGAAGATGATTACAATGAGGCTCTGAAGGCCCTTTTACAATAAACGGGAATGCCAAAATTCCTAGATATCCAAAAACCTAACCCTAGGAGATGAAGCGCCAAAAGTCATGTGGGCCCCGTTTGGGTAAGTGAGTACATCAACTACCCGGGGTCGTAACTTTTGCATACGATCTCCGTTTTAGGCGTGTGATAGCTCGTTGGAAAGGTATTGTCGAGGAGATTCATTTTGGGGGCTCAATCATGCCTTTGGCTATCATTGAGAACCTCGATCTCGAAAAAACTTCATTTGGACCCTCAAAATGGCCTCAGAAGTTAAAACCTACTAAAAATAGTAAATTGCCAAAATGGCCAGAAAACTGTTTTGAGCCATTTGGAAAAGGTGGGTGGCCACCGATATCCACCTGGATCACATCTATACAAGAATGATTCAATGTAGAACAATCCACAATGCAAATGCAGATCATGCAATTGGTTTCAAAATCAATTGCAAGATCTAGTGGAGCTTCAATATTAACTATAGAAATAGTTCTTGAATACAATAAAAAGAAAAATTGATCGTCTTCCAAAAGGTCATATATTTCCAAAGAACTTGTTTATTTATACAAAATTAATAACTAAAAGAAATCTCCACCTCAATGGATTAAAATAGATAAATATAAATTCAAGTCATGATGACTCGGGTGATCTTGGGGTCTTCGGGCTTGCATGCCCATCCACATAGTTGACCCACTCCCTAAAGAGTCTAATGCAACTATCACCGAACGAGAATTTGTGTTGGTCCATTGGCATACTCATTCATTCTTACTGTCATGGAATCAAAGGGTGTATTTTTACATTTTGTTAGTTAACTGCTCCATCTAATCCATGACCTTAACCTAACTAACAATGTATCTTTGCACATGCCCTCTCACTATATATGTGATTTGGCTAATCTGTTATTTGTATTCATCAACCGTCTATTTCAATTCAACCGATACCTCATTGATTGGCCAAGATTCAATATGGGAGATGAAAGTTGGAATTCAAAGACGTACCATCAACTGATTCAACTTCTCCCAGACCTGGAAATATTATTCCCATTCTTCATCAACTTTGTCTTTGGGATCATCCAAAATTTTATCTAAATGTTTAGTTGTTGAGTACATTTGAGCCAAACACTCATCTGATAATAGTTCTATATGGTGGTCCTCATTTCCCTTGTCTTTATGTACTACCCAGATGATCTCAACTTTCCCCAAGGTGCTATCTCCCTTCTCATACCATCAATGTACTTATTTATAAGTGAGCCCAAACAACAAGGAATGTTTCTGCATATCTACTACATGCATTATCAGGTCTTCTTGTACTTTAATACGTCTATCATGCACTTCCAATAAGTCCTTTTTGAATTTTTTTACCCCCCCATATTCTTGGAGATATTGAACCTAGTGTTTAAGAGAAGCAATTTCAACCCTGTCATGATCTATTTCTCTTTCTCCCCTCACTGCTTTATCGAAAGAAGCGTGTGAGATGGCTAAGCCTACTGAGTAGAGTTGGCTCATATTATCCATTTTGTTGTCTATGATGACTACCTATGTGGTGCTCATAACACCACTATCCAATGTGACTTTCCTATTTTTGTGAGTCCTTTTGACTATTGATTTATGTTTTTTGTCACAAACAAAAGACTCTAAGTCAACTACATCCTTAACTAATTGAGGGATGGGTTGATCACCCCATGAAAACATGTTTCTCAAACTCCCCGAAGTATAGAAGGTCTCTGATATCGATTCTTGAGTGAGTTCCTTAGTTGATTATTCCTCCCTTGCATCCTTTTCTAGATGGACAAACTTTTATTCATTGGTGGCATTTTCCTGATCTTTATCTTGATCTTCCTTCACTACAGCTTCTCCCAAAATTGATGAGCCACCGGGAAAACTTTCATCATGATTCTCAGTTTCTTCACCATTTCTTGGGACCTGCTCATAGTTGGTGTTAGTGTTCTTCTTTCTTTTTTCATCATGCTCTGATATTTTTCTAGTTACATCATTGTCATTATTTTGATCGTTATGCAACTCACCTTCTGTCACAATGCCATTGTTCTAATAGTCTTGTTGCTTCCCATCCTGATTTATTTCAACATATTGGCCATTTATACCTTTACCTTTCTCTTATGGTGATGAAACTTCTTGGTCATTCTCACCAAGTGGGCCCTAACCCGACTCATTGTTGTTTGAAGAAATATCACCTTTTTCTTGGTGAGAGGGATCATTTTTTTGTAAGTGAAAATCATCTTTCTCTTCACTCTCATATTTCTTTGTTTCCACCTTCTTCTCTTTTGTTGGGATTACAAGAGACTCTTATATACTAGAGTTTTCATTGATAATGGGGGCATTATATTCTTCCCCTTTCTCTTCTTCTCCTTTCAAATCAATGATTTCATCAGGCTTCATCATAATGGCTTCTTTTCCTTGATATTTCTCAAGATTTTTCTGCTATGTTTCCCTTTCTTTCTCCGGGATCTCCAATTCTTCTTTCTTATGTTGTCTCTCTACCTCTTCTTGAGACTTTTCTAGTTCATCAACTTGTTCCTTCTCTTTCTTCAGCTTCAATTCATTTTCTTGTTATTAGACCTACTCTTCCTGATCTATTTTCCTTTGTTCCTTAAATGGATTCTCTCTTTGCTTCTTATCTTCTTTTCTTCTTTGCTCAAAAGGTGCTTCCCAAGTTGCACTTTCCTCATCCTTATTCCTCTGTTCTTCTTGGAGTCTCCTCTCCTCTGCTTTCTCCTTGAGGATTTTTTATTTTTCTACCTGCATTGTCTGTTGTTCCTTCTCTACTACAAGATATTATTCTCCTCCCTGTTTCTCTTTACCAACCCCTTTGTTGGAGGATACTTTAAGATTCACCATTTTGACCTACTCCTCTACATATAAAGAATCAAATATGGTTACATTTGGGTTGGCCCTCCTCTTTTTCACCTCTTTCCAATCTTGAGAATTCTTAGTGAACAATTCCTCTTCCCATTTCTCGTGAGCATATGTCCAAGTTAAGATCGCTTTCTCTACATGTTTTTAAATTATCCCTTTGGGATCATGTTTTATGTACCTTCATGTCCTGAACTTGTATTCCAAGTGCACCTGGCCTTTTAGCTTGGCATGCTTGGCATCCATGACCACATAGTACCCTATTTGAACATTATAAGGGATAAATAATCTCTCATTATCCTTCAACAGGGTAGCATTGAATCCTTGCATAACTATCTAATAGAAACTTTCTTTGATGACCAACTTGTCAGGTAGATATGCAGGTAATAGGTGTGGTGGGATAATGGCTCCATCAATTTTTAAATAGCTATGTTTCTCCTCAAAGTACCTTTTTCCAATGCAATTCAAAATATTATTTTCTTGCTTGGTCAATCTAGGACACTCTCATCCAAAAATAAGAAAATATATCCTAGGTGTGAAAAGTCACATATTTGAGAGTAAAACCTTTTTTACCTATTTTCCTAGAGCATACTAAAATACACATGGATGGGCGGTTCAGAAATATTCCAACTATGTGACAACATAAGGAATACATTATATGCACATACTACATCCAGGAGGAATGAGACTATGTGGAAATAAATGGGATCACCTAGCTTTAGGGATTGTTCCTTAGGAATCTTCAAACTTAATTATTTATAAATGAACACCCCCCCCCCCCA
>ML804014.1:154887-173044 GCA_009831015.1 Picea engelmannii | reverse complement strand
ACTTTTACCCCACATCACCACATAATATGCCAAGGGTAACCATGCTTCCAAGAATTGAGAGCAATCCCTTTCCCTTTATAGTCTGCACAAGAATGGTCTTCGGGCTTGCATGCCCATCCACATAGTTGACCCACTCCCTAAAGAGTCTAATGCAACTATCACCGAACGAGAATTTGTGTTGGTCCATTGGCATACTCATTCGTTCTTGTTGTCATGGAATCAAAGGGTGTATTTTTACATTTTGTTAGTTAACCGCTCCATATAATCTACGACCTTGACCTAACTAACAATGTATCTTTGCACATGCCCTCTCACTATAGTGGTGATTTGGCTGATATGCTCTTTGTATTCGTCGACCGTCTATTTCAATTCAACCAATATCTCATTGATCGGCCAAGATTCAATATGGGAGATGAAAGTTGGAATTCAAATACCTACCATTGACTGATTCAACTTCTCCCGGACTTGGAAACATTATTCCCATTCTTCATCAACTTTTTTTTGGGGATCATCCACAATTTTATCTAAATGTTTAGTTGTTGAGTACATTTGAGCCAAACACTCATCTAATAATAGTTCCGTATGGTGGTCCTCATTTCCCTTGTCTTTATGTACTACCCAGATGATCTCAACTTTCCCCAAGGTGCTATATCCAAGGGTAACCATGCTTCCAAGAATTGAGAGCAATCCCTTTCCCTTTATAGTCTGCACAAGAGGATCATGGCGTACATATAGGGTTCCCTTAAGCTCGAGATGGCATAATTACCAATGGATCTCTTGAAAAAAAAATTGTTTTCTTTCCACTAGTTATTCAATATTTTACTGGTGTCATATTGTTCATAGAATGAAATTACAAAATACTTGGTAAATGACTCATCAGGGTTTGGAAATTTGTAGCATATGTCCATATCTTGAGGAAGGAAGGAAGGAACCTATACATTCTCCCTATTCATTCACAATTTTACAATCCTAGGCTTTGGTGTGATTGATGACCCACTCCATTAATTCTATACAAGGCATAGCAGGCGCCCTATAAGCAATGGAATGTAGCATGGACTTCTTCATTGCGGGGAAAACGACATCATCTACCTCTCTAAGTTACAAGTCACTGTGTGGAGTTGATTCCAGGTAGTCATCGTGGTTGAACTTTGTAAAGAGGTCATTCTAGGAAGGAATTTGCACTTTTATGGAAGTTTTTCTTCCTCTGCAAGGATCGGTGTCCCAAAACAATGGTACCATGCTAGAAATATTTTTCGGGGGTAGAATGATAAGGGGTTTTGTATTCTTGGCTACCTGGGCTTATTTTTCTCGTGCAGGTGCAGAACTAGAACCAACTCCAACATTGTTAGACCATGTCCTCGACCTCTTAGGATTCTTCTGCATAAGAGATTCTTTGGGAAGCATCACATCTACAGGAAAACATTTATACTTATAAAACATCCATATAAAATTCTTGAAATATAAAAAAAGACATAACATATCATACTTGTACCAAGCCATGTTGATAAATAAAGGAGAAGAGTTTACCTGAAAACACTATTTCACTGTGTGATTATTTCTCAAGTGGAGCCTTCGTCATCAAAGTTAGATGACATTGCAGGTTCAATTGGTTAGCAGACAAGATTCACTAGCGAAAGCACTCAAGAAACAACACACTTTGAATAAAACAAATAATACAACGAGGTTGGGAGGAAATGCATGTTAATAACCAAATATAGGAGCAATGGGAGAGATATTTCGACGACAATGGAGTTTAAATGCAGTGTTAGTACCTCCGTCGTAATTTAATGACTAAATTCATGTGCAGATGTGACTACCGATTGTTTTGTGGAGTTGTGAATTTGGCGCGCATTTGTTTGGTCAGGTTCGAGCATTCTAAGGGGAGATGCCACTCGGAAAATGGCATCTCACAATTCAAACACGACGTTGATTCGACTATATGTTGACGTGGAGATGCCACTCGGAAAATGATGTGGTCATTACCAATCACAAATTATGACAAGGAAAATGTTCAGGGGATGGCGTGGAAATGGTAGGACTGACATGTGGCACTCCAAAACTCCGCAGAAGGATTCTTTCTTTGTTACTCACGAATGAACAAGACTGAAAGGTGAATTTTATCGGATGAAGAATATGGATTGGGCCTTGAAAATTCACCCTTCAGCTCGATTAGTGGAATTATCCTAGGGCTCTGATCTTCACCTAACAATAGCGTGCTTGTTAGGCTGTATTTGGTCGATTGTATTTTGAAGGTGTTTGTGTCCACTTTGGGTTTGGTGCAAGATTGATTTACTTGTTCAAATAATTGAAGAAAATAAAACTTAAGAAAAATCAAATAAAATCAAGGAAACCAAACATTCTCAAGGATGATGGATGCAGAGAAACTAAGACATAATTAAAAGAGGTACCCCAAATTTATAGAAATTGCAAGGGTGTTTTGAGTACTCAATAGGGTGTCAATGTTAAAGAGTTCATAGAGATTGGAAAAAAAATTGGGACCAATAAATATATCCTTGGTATGATTTTTTACGTCATTTCCACCATTAATACTAACATTTAGAATCCAAATAGAGGACACCAATATGATTTTTTTCCAAATTGTCAGTAATGCCATGCAAGGAGAAATAATGTTCCATTTGAGTAACCTAACTTGTGGGTTCTGAGCCATCAAATTTATTCACATCAACTTTGAGAATATAGAGGTCATGATGAAGGTATTTTCTATGAAATACCATGGTATGGGAGGAGTCAATTCCTTCTAACTGTGAAGTTTTTTTAGAGGATGTAGGTCCCTGGGATTGGTTCATCAATGTTTTGAGAGTGGATTGGAGGGAGTCAAATTGTCCATTAAGGGAGTCAAATTTCCCACTGAGGAAGTTAACTTGGACAGTGAAATTATCAACTTTTGTATTGATGGCAACGGTTTCAAAAATCATGGTCTAGATGTTATGCTTGTTCTAGTGGTTGTCATCTTGCAAGGAAAACATTTCTTGGTTGTGAGTGGTGGAAATTTGGGAATTCAACAAGCAAGAAGTGTGCAAGTGGGTCTACACATAAAAGGGTATGGTTTAAGGGTACCATTGTGATTAGTATAAGGAGAGGAAGCCAATGGAATAGGTCCCAAATAAGGGTGTTAGGGAGGGTGAGTGGGTCCATGGGAAAAAAGTCTTATAAGTTATATATACCACACCGATCAGGGTGAAGAGAGGATTCTGGTGGGATATGTCCCAAATAAGGGTGTTGGTGTGACCACTATACTCTTATTATTTTATTTTTCTTCTATAGAGTTATACTTCATCTTGAAGAATACTGCAATGATGAAATTACCAAATTGTCAATAGGAAAAATTATGTAGGAATTTTGCAACCCGGATGTAGGAGGCAAGGTTGCACCACAAACATTCCCCTCTAATTTTTTTCTATTCTATTTCAACAACAAGGGCTAGGGTTTTCAAGGTTCCTATGGACAAGGGTTTTTCCTATGTTATAGCTCTCTGATAGACATGCAAGGTCAAACAATATTACTCACCCTAATATGTTAGGGAACCAACTAAGGAATATTGATTATACCCTTAGTCATACTATCTGATTACCCACGTACTAGAAACTAATCTTCCCGATTGTTGTTCTCAGTGCCACAATAGAAGTCAGGAGGTCGATAAGTTGATCTATAGTTAGTTTTAGGAGACCTAGGAGATTCCCTATATACCTGAAGGTATGTGGCAGTGATGGACATGTATAGGTATTGTCTAATGTGGTACTACTCGAAGGGTACCAACATGGGTTATAGAGGCTTCCAACTAGGTGAAACAATGGTTTCAAGTAACCCATGAAACTGTCTCCATTTCTTGCATCTAGTCCTCCCCAACCGTAGTTTTACCCGCTAAAAAACAGATCTATGTGCTTTAAAAATGTTGATAATACATGTCTCTAATTTGAAAAAAAAATACAAAATTTTTGCAGAGGGAAAGTGTTATGACACCACTTGTAAGGTACCATATGTATTATGCAAATCAAAACATAACAAAAATGATGAATCACTAGTAGAAACAATGAAATATGTAGAACAATAACACCATAAATGATACATTTATTGATAGAAATCCAAAATCACTTACCTCTTTGAGGGGGAAACCTCTAATTGACTAGAGCTCAATTACAAATAATTATTAAGCCTGACTTTCCCATGCTTTCCACTTCTATTTATACTATTTCTATCTTCTAGAGAAAATTCTAGAGGAAGATCTTTCTAGAAACACAAGCTTCTATTAAGTCTTATTACATTAGATGTGTTCACATTATTACATAGTCCTTATTTACTAATGCCATCCTTTATTACATATAAAAAATATTATTCTACCTACTTGAGGAGTTAGGGAGCTTATGTCCCTAACAATTACGAAGGGGCTATGAGACCTAGTGCTATCATAGCAAGGTGAAATGTAATTTGGAGTAACCCCAAAAGATAACATGTGTGTGCTTGAGTGGTCTTCCATTCCTTCCCTCATACTACATGTGGCAAAACAAATTTGTTCATTTACTACATTTTTATAACTCTATTGGGGTTTTCCCATAACCCTTCTCTCTCTCAAGTGAAGGATCCTTCTTGTTCTCTCCATCTCCCCCCCAATCCCACCATAGGAGGTGTTTTATATTTCTTCTCTAAGAGATGGAGGGTCCCTCTAATCCCTCTCTCACTCTTTTTTGAAGTAGCCACCTCTTCAAGACTCTATCTCTCCATGGTGGAATCCATGCAGGGTAGCACCATCAACATGGAAAGTCACGTGGCTTCCCATGATCCACCTTCTCAACCTTGACGTTTGGTGTGTGTTCTTGGAATTGAACATAATTTCTATGGTAGGTTATGTAGCTTCCCATGACCCCCCTTCCCAACCTTTGTGTTTGATGCATATTATTAGTATTGAACCTAATTTCCCTCAAGTATTTGATCACTCTCTAGGTTATTCCACATGGCTTCATAACCCTATTTACTATAAATATCTCCATCCCTTGTTTAGGAACAAGAGAGAGGATCTCTCACACCTAAAAAAAAGGAGAGAGTACTCACTTTTCACATGAGGACTTCTTCCTCTCAGGTGAACCTATCCTCCCCTCTTCTAAAGAGCCTTTTGATGACAAGAGATCACCCTAGCAAAGGTTATAACTAGTCTTTGATTCCTCACCAACCTTCTTGGATCCCCTGAGTATTGGTGCTACTATGAAAACCACACACACCTTACTGCAAACATCAATCCATACAAGCCAAGTATAAATACAACCACATCACTATGAACCTCAAATTTGTCAAAATTTGGCCAATAAATACCAATGTCATTCCACAACCTTTAATAAGACCCCATCCCCATATAGGTGTTCATGCAACATTACCTTCAAACATGATCCAGGTTCTCTTGAAAATCACAACACAACCTCTTAGACAAGTGCACATCCCAACATACCACCCACAATAAGTACACATTCAAACAAATCCATAAGGAAACGATCACATTCCAATTATCTCGTAAGAACAATATTACATCCCAACATTCCCCCAACCATAAGAATAAGCCTACATCCCAACATTCTCCTATCCATAGGCACAAGCATACATCCCAATGATTTCACAATCTTCTACCCAAGTGTTATGATCAACTGCAACACTCTCTCAACCCTATTTCCCCAACAATTTGGACTAGTGTACAAGCTAACAATATCACAACCCTTAATTATCATAGTTCAATGGAGGTGGAACCTAAGAATTCATTTCAACAATAACCTTTCTTTCTTCATTTTATGCCCCTTTCCTCAACTAAGTATAGGAAGCGGTGGTGGGGTGCCTCATCCCAACAACAATACTCCCCCCTTTGGAGGATTCTTTTGTCAAAACTCAAACCATGGTGGCAGGTTGAGGCATATGACAACAAGGCCTTCTTTTGATCTTATATTTAAATAACCATTTACACACTATATTTCACAAATACATATTCCTTCAAATCTACCATAATTATTACCCAAATTTTGGGGCACCATTGGAGAAGACCCTTGACACCACTTGGATTCTTTCCCCATGGTGTTCTACAAGTCCATTAGAAACAAAAGAATCTTGATTAATCTCTTTCTATGATCCCAAATAAGAAACTTTGTGATACAGTTTCTTCCTATTAGCATAATATTTCATCCAACACTTTGACATGACCATACTAGATTACTATGATATGCTCACTCTCATGAACCTTGAACAAGAAGATACATCACCTCCTTTAAATTTTATACATCAATGATACAAATATATACATTATTTCACTTAAGGGATACTTGAGGATATCCTTTATGGAATTTTTATATGGCCATGAACCAAAAAAATAGAACAAAATTGTTTCTTGAAGACCCCAAATCAACAAAATATGACATCAACCTTCTCTTACACATATATAATTCCTAGATTAAGGCGAAAGAAAACCTACAACCTAAAACCCAAGTCTCCAACATAAATGCAATAGGTGATGTGGTGATAGAAGTTCCCCCGCCTAAGATTGAAATTAGAACCATCTTCCACACTAAACAGAAGGAGAAACCCAACCCTTCTACCTCAACTGTGGATATGTGGTGCAAATACCATGAGAGAGACAACACACATAACATTTAATATTGGTGAATACTTAAGAAATTGAATGAAGAGAAAATATAGATCAATCAAACTCCAAAATCCAAAACAAATCTTGTAGAATAAAATTCTATCCTTGGGATATACATTGACCCGATGCCAGATTATGACCCTCCTTCCAAATCTTCTAAGAAAAAGAAGATTCATTTGATCCTACCTCTTATTTCTTTGATGAAGAGGAGGAATATGTTCAACACCCTTCACCTAAGAAAAAAAAGGAAGGCACATATCAATCCCTCTCCTATATTTCCTCCTAAAGTGACAAAAATAGTCCACATGATCAATTTGTCCCCAGGTGAACTGGAATCGAGCCCTTATTGGATCACAACAATGAATTTTTCATATACTAAGACACCAACAATTCTATAATATTCCCTCCTTGAAGTCATTATCATTGACACCATCCTCCCAGTTCATTAGGTATGGATCTATTTAGACTAACCTATGCTTGAATTCCATTTTAGCTTGATTGACGTTGAAATCAACTTACACTCTCATTATATTTGAGTGGTTTTTTGATGTCAACATAAAACCTATGAACCTCATATCCTCTCTCCTCATTGTCCTTTGAGTCATGGATTTCCTAGCTCCATCATCTTCTTCCTTCATTTACAACCTCCCACCTCACACCTCATAGATGTCCTTCATTCATGTCTTTAAGGAATTCCCTAACCAAAGGGGTTTCATAATTGAGTCCCTCTTCAAGTTCCCCCTTGAGCTTTCTCAGATACATGCCCCATCCCTTTCCTTTAACCTTTTCAATATCATCTCTACCAAAAAATATAAGGCCAAACAACCCATTCTTTATTGAGATATGATACAATTAATTCATGATCAAATGAGTCGTTGTTGATCATGGTTGCACCCTTAACATCATATAAATTCCTATTTATCATGCACTTTGTGTTACCCACTTCTCTCCCACTCCTTGGAACCTCTATGGTTTCAACATATTTTAGACAAAGACTCTCAAGGCCATCATTATTCCCTTATCCATTGGCCCTTAGTTAGTGAACACCTATTTCTTAGTACTCTTATGGGACTTAGACTTTAACATCCTCATTGGCTACTCGTGTTTGGATGTGACAATGGTTGACATTCCATGTAACTTCATGGGAGAGATATTTTTATTTCATGAAGATAAGATCTATTCTATTTGGTGGGACCTATCTCATGACACCTTATAGGATGACACTCATGGACTTCCTATGTACTAGTTACATTTCGGGGAGGGGGGGCTATATCGTGTTTCATATGTTATTTTGGTGCTACCCTCATGGTTTAATATAACCTTTCCAACCAAGGGGGAATGTGGCATTCTTACAGGATTTCTTAGCACTATCATTTGTCATGCCTTTTATTTTATTCATTACAACATATTATATTGATTGGTCATGTTTGTGCCATTGGTCGAGGTTGTTTCAATGACATATATTTTATCTTCATTTTGTTATAATTTATTCTCCATTGTTGATTATTGGTGGAGAAATATCCAATTATTTCTCTCATGTTCTCTGATGTTCTAGTCACTACTCTCGCTTGGTCGATGCATGATGGGTTCAAGTCTCATTCATAGTTGTTGTGTCTTCTAGCTTGATGGAGTACTTTCCTAGTGGTTTTCTTAGATATTATCATTCCATAATTTTTCCTAGGACCGGTACCGTCTATTATTTAACAATCCTTTAATTTTATCTAGACATAATCCATATTGTTCCTATATTCCATAATATTCCCAGTCCATGAGGGTGCATGAATCGTTTAATCCATTTTCATTTAGTTTTTCCTTCATAACCAACCTTTCATTTGGCATATTTTATTATCTCACATTTTCCATGTGTGAACATACCAAAGTGGTTTGGAATAATTTCATTGTTAATTAAATAGACCTAAACCTATGGTTAAATGCTACATTATTGTCCTATTGTATTCATTGGTTCTAAACCTTAATTGAGGCCTCATTCCCTAAGTTGCAATTAAGAAAAAGAGAAAGAAAGAAAAGAAAATAAAAAAAGAAAGAAAGAAAGGAAACAAGTATTAGGGAATGCAACTTAATGTTCTTGTGGTAGACAAGTCAAGGGTATCACTCCCCTTTGGCACACATGTTGAGGAAAACCAATGTGTGTGTGTGTGAGTGTGTTAGTGGTTTTCATTATGAGAAATTCATTGAGTCTCTTTAGCCTTATTCACATTGAAACGTACCACATCTATTGACCACATTTTATCCTTGGCACAAATATTAAGGAGGTGGTTAATATTGCACAATTTTTTAGGGTTAGTCATTGTAATATACCCCATCCCAACCGAGGGACATTGTGGTGTAGAATACTCATAAAAATGAAATTTTTGCTAACTAATTTGATACTTTTGCAGCTAATTGATTTCCTATAGCTTTCAACTACACATTAAAAATGAATTTAGCGATTGTTTTCTACCATTACATTGATGCAACTACAACATGATGAAATGATGATGAAATGCAACTAGTAACTCAAACACAATAGCATATAATCAATCTTATACACATAGTTCATTCACAATAATTATGCACATAAATCCAAATACAAACAAGATAAAACACTTATATTTGATGAACATATGTGCAACCAACTACTTGGGACAAATGCTCCACCCAACCATAGATTGTCTTTTCCAAATATCAATACCTAGTCACTACCGAGCTGAGGCTAGTAATCCATAAAAGAGGGTGGTTTCTCTGTACGCTCACAACTCAGAAAACACACAACCCACTGATATTCTCCTACAACTATCTTGATTTTCCACTAGCTCTCTTCCTTTTGACCCACCAAACCCAATGAATGTACCCCTTCACTGATATCAGTCCCTTGGGCATCCCATTCATTTATCAGTGTCTCTCTACCATAGGTAGCTAGGAATATCTCAACTAGGAACTAAAGGGAAATCACTGCTAGGAAGAACTACTAGAAACAACAAAAAACACTTGTTGTTTTAGTGAAACTCACTCATGAGTTCACTCTTCAGGCATGACAACCCGAATCTTTGGTCTCTAGCTCCAAATATGATCCAATACACTCCATCTTTATCTAGAATTCACCATCCATCATTGCACCAACTCCAAGCTTTGTTTCTTTCTCTCTACTTGCTACTCATGCACAAAAACTCAATGTGTAAAAACTATTGTCCACACCGATACAAATTTCCTCTCCTTTGGCTTACTTTCTCGACTCACACACTTCCCCAAGATGATTGTACTCATCCCCCATGTGCCCAATAACTTTTTTATGTGACCACTCATACCCACCCTCTTACATGTATTCAATGATTGGCTTTGGGAACACTCAATTAGAAATTAGAAGTTTCATACACCAATAGAAAATTTAGGAAAATGGGTTGAATTAATATACATGGGTAATTCTCCCTTGGACCACCTCTTAGGAAATATCCTATAATATCCCCTCTCTTGTGAACTAATTCATCCCCCATCTCCATCCATGTCACGTTAGCAACTGACATCAACATTTTATTATTAACATTCAGAAATACAATTCACATATTACATCGCTTTAGCCATAATCACACATCATATCTACATAAGCATTAATTAAACTGGGGATCATAGTGGGGATTTACCCAGTGGATTTGACTAAGACTCTAAGATGTGGTTCCAAAACTCTAGCTACTCAAAATGGAGTCTTACATTTTGTTTTCTTCAAAATTGTCAAAAAAATGTGGGTATTCTTCCCATGTGTTTTATTCATTCTCCTATGTAGTATATTTAGGACCATAATAGGTCCACTGAACCTTTACTAGCCCTATGGCTTTGTTCCTGAGATATTTGACATTTTGGTCCATCATGCGTATTGGTTCCACTTGAAAATACCCTTTGTGCTCCACCTGGATCACATTCCAATCAATTATATGGTTAGGGTCAAGCACATATTTCTTTAATAATGACACATGAAATACATTAAGCACTCTCATGGATGCATACAACGATAGCATGTATGCAAATCACCCTATTTTTTTTATAAGATTTCAAAAGGCCCACAATATCTCACTTCCAACTTTGGGAAACTTCCTAATCTTAGCGAACTTCTCTTTTCCTTCACTTTTAAAACACATGTTCTCCCACTTTAAAATCTCTAAAAACTCTATTCTTGTCTGCATAAATGTTATTCCCATCCTAGGAAACCTTTAAATTCCTCTTGATCTTTGCCATCTACTCTTCCATTGCCTTTAACAATTCTATCCCAACAACTGCTCTATCTGTTGTATTATCCTAACTCACTAGTGCATTGCATTTTCTTCCATACAATGCTTCAATCAATGAGGCCTGATACCCATTGTTGTAGGCAAATTCAACTAAATGAATATAATCTTCCCACTTTAATTGTTGATCCATCATGTACATTCTAAGTATATCTTCAATGATTATATTAGTCCTTTCTATTTTTCCATCTGACTCTAGATGATACGTTGTACTAATATTTAAATTTGTTCCAAATACTTTGAACAAAACTTTCCAAAACTTTGATGTGTGTTGTTCTAGAGTCTGTACTTAAGGCTATAAAGTACCGAGTCTAGGCATACAAAAAGTGTGAAAGATGTAGATGGAGAAAACAACTGGGAAAAGAAGCTAAGGCTGGTTTATGAGTTGCCTGGGTCTAGCTTCTAACTGTTCCTGAATGTTTATATCCCGTTCAATGGCTTCCCATGAAAGTTCAAGTTCGGCCCGAGTAGTAGTAGTTTTCAGAATGGTATCGAAAAGGTTTAAAGCGAGGCTGGTTTGATCTGAGAGACTGGGTTCTATGTTGGGTTGTCGTTCCACAGGGATAGTCATAAAGGAACAGAGCTTTTGTAAAGCATTGGTTGTTGTTTCACCTTTAGATTATACAAGAAAGAATCCCCAAATAAAATTAATAGTATAATGAAATCATAGGTTGTTTTCCGCAACTGAGTTAAATTTTAAAACCATGCATGAAGCGAAAGAAAACATAGATCTGTTGAACAGTGTGAGGCATCAATCAAGGAAGAATCTCACCTTGTGACAGAAGAAGAAGATAAGTAAGAAAAACTTTAATGAAGCATATGATATAGAAATCTAAACAATTCACAGGTCTTGTACCTGCTGATAGCCGATACAGAGGAAAAGTTGTAAACAATTAGATAACTGAAATAAATGACCACCACAGTAGAGGTTGTACTAAATTGCAGCTAAGCATTCATTAAATACACATATGAGAAATGATGCGAAATGCGAAATAACAGAAGAAACACATAACCCAGTCTTGACGAAAAAAAGAGTCTTCGATCTACCTAGTAATAATTCTAGCGAAAGAAATATTCTCTGGTACAATTGGCCAAAGGAGAAAAGCGTTTGCCCCTTCTTTCAAAATTATGCTTATACAAAATTTTAAAATGCTTTGAATTCTAATCGTTCTAAAAATTTTGGTTACAAATGGAAAATGAAGCGTTTCACTTCCTTGTCTCTTGTCTTCCTCCACGTGGGTAGGGCGTTTTATTTTCTTGTTCTCTGGTTCCAAAAATAGGATGGGATCAGCATTTGTCACTGCTTGCGTCCAGAAGTCTTCCCTTTCCCCTACTCGATACAAATAACACACTTTTCTACTAACTGGGCTATCATCTTGGAAGGTTCATCTTAACTGCTCACCTCGAAAGTGTAACAATTGTTTGCCAACTGTGGCAATCTTTTTCCTACTTGTTGGTCTTCCGCGATGATAGACAACAATTGCAAGCTTGGTCTTATCAACCATTTATCCACTTGGGCGATGTTGACCTAACTTACCTGGGATAATTCAATTTGTCCTTTTTCCCCATTTTCCTTGATATCCAGCAGATGTTTAGCTATGTTAATTTTGCCCAGTGTTCCAGCACTACTTTCTTTATCGAGATATAACAAATTTTTATTTATCAAGCCGAGTGTCTCTTCACAAGCATCTCTCGTCTCTTTAGCTCTTTTTCTGCTCTCGGATATATTATGTTCCCATGACTTCAGTAAGATGTTACCTCTAGTTTGCTCTGGGATAGACAACCTGAAACTGATGGCCACCTCTTCTTTTGTTGTTGCTATAACAACTTCTTGGAAAGAAACCCGAGTTGTTGCAGCTTCTCTTTCTCTCGAGGAGATATCCTTTAATGCTTGTTCTATCATATGAAAATGATTTTGTATGGTTTCTACTTTGGCAAGTAGATCCTATTGAGCTACTTCTACCTTATTTCGTATTTCCATGGCTTGGGATTGGAATATTGTTATGTCTATGACCTGGTTTTCAACAGAAATTAATTTAGACTGCAACAATTTTATTTTCTCTTCCTGTTGACTTACCTGCGTTTGGATTATTTGTGCCAACTGATGCATCTTCTCAAGGTTGGATTTAAGTCTCTCAATTTCCTGTTGATCAATCACTTTGGCTTGCTCGAAACCTTTGTTTACTTCATCCATGGCATTCGTCTCTGCAGTTGTTAACCGAGCCTCCAATTTGTTGATCAATAGGTTCTTTTGTTTCAACTGTGCCCTCAAAGTTCCGACTAAATATTGGTTGGTTTTTGCGTAAGCCCCCAATGTTCCTGCTATCTCATTGGCGAATTCTTCCTCTTCCAAGGCCTCCCCATCTGCTAGGATTTTGCATTTTTTAGCTACTGCGCCCTCTCTTTGATATGTTTCTTGATTCACCATGGCCTTCCTTTTCTTACTGAAGAAGAATTCATTAGGAGGCAACTCTTCTACAGAGATAGGTGTCAGGTCCTCCTTGAATATCCACTCTATATCAGGGTTCCCCTTTGTGAATTGTAAGGGAGTGATGGATGCAATGGGGCTACCGATTTCCTTGGTAACTATCTCTGGGTTTCCTTCTTTTTGGTTGGCAAGCTCTTCTTCATGATTCAAGATCTTAGTTTCCTCTATCTTTTCCTAAGTCTCTTGTTTGCTAGGGTTTGCACCCGCTGAACTTTTATCTTCTGCTTGTTGTGTACTCAAATGTTGTGAGTTTCTGCCCTATAAAAATTTAGGGAGGCAACTTATCCTGTGCTCTTGGAATGTATAAAAATCGACCATATCACTGGGTAGCAGAGCTTGAACCCAACTTAAGACTTCAGAGTAGGACCTCGCACCTCGAAATATTTCGTCATGAGGTGAGTCTTCATGTTTTTATCTCTTCATCCCACAGCTCACCATGTGATTACTCACAACCTTATTAGGGTCGTGTTTCTTAAACTCAATGTCCACCAATTTCATTTCCTCTAAGGTCGTAGCCTCCGCTTTGGCATGGACAAAATCTAATAAAGAATATTTACCAATGTGAATGGGGAAGGGAGGCCATACCTTCTTTGATACTCCTTTGAGCTCCTTTCTTATCCCATAGAGCACAGTTTTCTTGGCGATCTTGCAACATACTAGCTTGTCTGGTAAGAATAGCGGGAGAGCATATGGGGGGATAGAGGTACCAAAAACCCTAATATATAAAAATTCCACTTCTATATACCAATCTGCCATGTTTCTCAGGTTGGTATTGATGTTATCTGAAATCCTGGGAGGCGGATGGCCGAAGATAGAGACATGCATTGGCACCATTACCCAATTGAAAATATCGTAGATGAATTCTTTGGCTTTATTTTCCTAGAGTTTTGAGTGGTAGACATGAATAGGCTCTGCATTAGTTGGAGTCTAGCTCCAGCTCATTAAAGGGAAAGGTTTCATGAAGAAAATAGTGTCCATGATGTAATCAGACATGAAGAATGATGACCCTTTCCCACTTGCCTTTTGTGCTTGATATTCTATAATTCAACTGGCCACACTGTCTGACAACAATTTGGCCCAGTCGAAAGAGAATCCCTCTGCTACTGTGTGCATAAGTGGTACCCATGGGAGAAAGAAGTGAGAGGTATCCTCCTTCCCATACAATCTGCAAACCATCATTGCTATATACATGAATTGTGGTACCAACGATGAGATTGAATAAATTCCATTAGTATTGGCCCTGAATTTCGCGGGGTGCGAAACCCAGTCTTTGATCAGATCGGATAAGATTTTCCCAAACTGCTCGCATTCCTTCTTTTTGAAACCCTCCAATAATCCTGCCTTGTGAGTAAGGTCTAATGTGGCAGACAATTTATACATTTCCTGTAAATGCTCTAGTCTGAATGTCCCAATTGCCACCTTCTGCTCATTGAAAATTGTCCTAGTCGGGATGTCTACATGGTCCAGCGCCCATCTGATCATATCATAATAGGGAAAAATCTGTGGCCTTGCTACTATCTTGTGCATATCCAAATAAGCGATGATTTTGTATTTGGTGGACAAGTCATCTTACTCATTATAATTGGAATCATCTGGACAATCTATCAGATCGGATTGCAGAATGTCGGAGACATATGTCCATGTTTTGACAGTATTGATACTTCTAGGTGAGGTATCAAAAATAATATCTGAACCTTGACCTTGACTCTCGGCACCTGCCTTGGATGATTTTCATGGAGCCATGATATAGAACCTTGCAATTAGATCCCCTGTCATAGAAAATGAAAACACAGACAGAGGTTATCTTGGTGAACTTGGCTCTACGCAAATTAGAAAGAAATCTAAGATAATGACTGGAACATTTTCATTTTGAGCACTTAAGTTTGTGTGAGTCCTTGCTGACAGAACGTTTAAATCATTTAATAAAAATATTTAGAAATAAAATGGGATCTTACTATCAGTCACCTCACTAAATTTCTTAATAAATGCCATAAATGTTTGATGATTCATGATATGGGAGGATCGCGGAAACGTTTAATTCTCGATCCGTAGGCCATACAGGTTGAAGGTCGTTTAAGGTGTTAATTAATTCAGTTCAACCTTTTATTAAGTTTTTTTAGTCCTTAATCCCTTTTTCGGAGTTTGCAGTATCAGATGATTTTACTCCTAGTCGTTGAATCTGTGAACCCCGAATTCGTGATATTTTGATTTGGTTGATTAACTATGATTTGACTTAATCTTTTAATTAACCTCGATTAATTAATGAAAATCGTGACTTCGGGGATCGGAACTGCAAATATGTTGTTTCTGGGGTAACAACCATTGAGTCACGAAATCGCGATGAAGATTAAATATGGCTTAAAAGTCATTATTTTGCTATTAACCAATTTTAACTTAAACTAAACTCGCAACTTCGCATGTCGGACATTCGAAGGGAGTTCGAGGTGTGACTCTCGAAACACGAGATCACGATGTATCAAAGGTGACAATCTGTGTTTAAAGGTTAAAAAACTGTGACTAAACTTAAGCCAACTTTTCCACTTCACATGTCGGGATATCGAGGGTTCAGATATGTATAACCATGATATATACAAAATCACAAAATCTGACTTTTTAGGCTTAGGTGTATTGTCTCAATACTTAGACAAAAGGTGGCTCCGACCTTTGATGACCAGATTCTTCGGAAAAATACAAGTGTTCCAACAATGTGAACTTTGGGATCTCTATCTGAAACTATTTCCTTAGGCAATCCATGTACCGTAGCAACTTCTTTCATATATATCTCTACAATATGTGTTTCTTCCTATGTAGTATTTACTGGAATAAAATGTGTTTCCTTAGTTAATTTATCCACCATTACCATGATGGAATCATGTTGCTTCACTATTCTAGGTAGCTTTGTAATAAAATCCATTGTAAAAACTTCTTGTTTCCATTCTAGAATGGGAAATGGTTGTAGCAAACCTGTTGAGTGTCTATGTCCAGTCTTAACTTTTTGGCACTCCATACATCTGGCTATGTGATTAGCCACTTCCTTCTTCATTCCCAACCAAAAATATTGGATTTTTATAGATGCAATTGTCTTATGATATCCTGGGTTCCTATCATATGGCACATTATGCATTTCCTTCATAACTACATTTTTCAACTCACTAGAATTCAACACATATACTTTTCCTTTGTACATGAGAACTCTATCTTCTTTCATCTCATATTAATTAAATTTTGCTGAAAATTACCTTGTTGTAATGTTTCTTTTATTTTCGATAATTTTGATCTGAATTTGTTGCTGCAATAATTTGATCTTTTATATTAGTCTTCTACATGATAATGGATGCAATATGCTTCTCATGTTCTCTCTTTCTGAGTGCATGAACCACTTGATTTTCCTTGTCCTTTATATGCTTAATTTCAAAGTCATATTCACTCAGAAATTCAAGCCATATAGTTTGTTTAACATTTAATGTTGGTTGTCCAAACAAATGCTTCAGACCACAATGGTCTTTCCTTAGCTCAAAATTCTTCCCCATGAGATAATGTCTTGACATTTTTAATGCATGTACAATAGCTGCTAAATCTAGATCATGTGTAGCATAACTCCTATCATGCTCCTTTAATTTTCTGGACTCATAACATAACACATTATCTTTTTTACTGGTAACTCCACCAAGCCCTTCCTTTCATGCATAAGTGCACAAAAAAATATTCATCTGGATCTGCAATATTCAATATTTGTGCACTTTTCAATATGTCATTCATCTGCTAAAATCTTTCTTCACACTTGAAAGTCCATTCCAACTTCACTCCCTTCTTTTGCAATGAAGTGATTGGACTTGCAATATTTGAAAATCCTTTTATGAATATTTGGTAATAACCGAAAATACCCATGAATGATTTGACCTCTATCACATTATTTGGTGTTGGCCATCCTCTAATGGCCTCTATATTTTCAGGATCCACTGTTATCCCAACTGCTGAAATTATATGCCCCAAGTAGTGAATCTTCTTTTGGCAAAAGATGCACTTAGCTTAGCATAAAATTTATTCTCTCTTAACAGTTGAAACACCATTCTTAAATGTTTCTCATGTTCCTCTTCTGACTTAGATTAGATGAGTATATCATCTAGGATCACAATTACAAACTTTTCTAGGTACTCTCTGAACACTCCATTCATTAGAAACATAAACAATGTTGGGACAATTGATAGTCCAAATGGTAATACCATGAATTCATAATGGCCATATATTGTCCTAAATTATTTCTTGCTAATGTCTTCTTCCTTTATCCTCACTTTATGATATCCCGGTCTCAATTCAATCTTCAAAAATATTCTTTCATGTTTCAGTTAATCAAAAAAGTCATCTGCAACTATTTCAATTTAGGCATTCCCATTTTGTATGGTAACTTGGACACTGGGGCATCTCCTGGCACCAAATCAATAGAGAAAGCAATGTCTCTCTTTGGTGGCAATCCTAGGATTTCTCTAAAAACATCTTCAAAATCCCTCAAGACCGTATGGTCTTAAATGCTTGTCACTTTATATTTGGTTTCCTCATCCATATGGGCTACACAAATATGACATCCCTTCTTGAAACTCTTCTTCAATTACATAGCTAAAATTTCTCTAATAGCTACAACTCTCATAATTCCTTGAACCTTTCCTTGCTTCCCTTCTTCATCAAGAGATGGGATTGTCTTGTTATAACAATCTAGGACATCATGGTGTTTTTCCAACCATTCCTTGCCAATTAGACAAT
>ML804014.1:126236-148371 GCA_009831015.1 Picea engelmannii | reverse complement strand
TGATTTCCTATAGCTTTCAACTACACATTAAAAATGAATTTAGCGATTGTTTTCTACCATTACATTGATGCAACTACAACATGATGAAATGATGATGAAATGCAACTAGTAACTCAAACACAATAGCATATAATCAATCTTATACACATAGTTCATTCACAATAATTATGCACATAAATCCAAATACAAACAAGATAAAACACTTATATTTGATGAACATATGTGCAACCAACTACTTGGGACAAATGCTCCACCCAACCATAGATTGTCTTTTCCAAATATCAATACCTAGTCACTACCGAGCTGAGGCTAGTAATCCATAAAAGAGGGTGGTTTCTCTGTACGCTCACAACTCAGAAAACACACAACCCACTGATATTCTCCTACAACTATCTTGATTTTCCACTAGCTCTCTTCCTTTTGACCCACCAAACCCAATGAATGTACCCCTTCACTGATATCAGTCCCTTGGGCATCCCATTCATTTATCAGTGTCTCTCTACCATAGGTAGCTAGGAATATCTCAACTAGGAACTAAAGGGAAATCACTGCTAGGAAGAACTACTAGAAACAACAAAAAACACTTGTTGTTTTAGTGAAACTCACTCATGAGTTCACTCTTCAGGCATGACAACCCGAATCTTTGGTCTCTAGCTCCAAATATGATCCAATACACTCCATCTTTATCTAGAATTCACCATCCATCATTGCACCAACTCCAAGCTTTGTTTCTTTCTCTCTACTTGCTACTCATGCACAAAAACTCAATGTGTAAAAACTATTGTCCACACCGATACAAATTTCCTCTCCTTTGGCTTACTTTCTCGACTCACACACTTCCCCAAGATGATTGTACTCATCCCCCATGTGCCCAATAACTTTTTTATGTGACCACTCATACCCACCCTCTTACATGTATTCAATGATTGGCTTTGGGAACACTCAATTAGAAATTAGAAGTTTCATACACCAATAGAAAATTTAGGAAAATGGGTTGAATTAATATACATGGGTAATTCTCCCTTGGACCACCTCTTAGGAAATATCCTATAATATCCCCTCTCTTGTGAACTAATTCATCCCCCATCTCCATCCATGTCACGTTAGCAACTGACATCAACATTTTATTATTAACATTCAGAAATACAATTCACATATTACATCGCTTTAGCCATAATCACACATCATATCTACATAAGCATTAATTAAACTGGGGATCATAGTGGGGATTTACCCAGTGGATTTGACTAAGACTCTAAGATGTGGTTCCAAAACTCTAGCTACTCAAAATGGAGTCTTACATTTTGTTTTCTTCAAAATTGTCAAAAAAATGTGGGTATTCTTCCCATGTGTTTTATTCATTCTCCTATGTAGTATATTTAGGACCATAATAGGTCCACTGAACCTTTACTAGCCCTATGGCTTTGTTCCTGAGATATTTGACATTTTGGTCCATCATGCGTATTGGTTCCACTTGAAAATACCCTTTGTGCTCCACCTGGATCACATTCCAATCAATTATATGGTTAGGGTCAAGCACATATTTCTTTAATAATGACACATGAAATACATTAAGCACTCTCATGGATGCATACAACGATAGCATGTATGCAAATCACCCTATTTTTTTTATAAGATTTCAAAAGGCCCACAATATCTCACTTCCAACTTTGGGAAACTTCCTAATCTTAGCGAACTTCTCTTTTCCTTCACTTTTAAAACACATGTTCTCCCACTTTAAAATCTCTAAAAACTCTATTCTTGTCTGCATAAATGTTATTCCCATCCTAGGAAACCTTTAAATTCCTCTTGATCTTTGCCATCTACTCTTCCATTGCCTTTAACAATTCTATCCCAACAACTGCTCTATCTGTTGTATTATCCTAACTCACTAGTGCATTGCATTTTCTTCCATACAATGCTTCAATCAATGAGGCCTGATACCCATTGTTGTAGGCAAATTCAACTAAATGAATATAATCTTCCCACTTTAATTGTTGATCCATCATGTACATTCTAAGTATATCTTCAATGATTATATTAGTCCTTTCTATTTTTCCATCTGACTCTAGATGATACGTTGTACTAATATTTAAATTTGTTCCAAATACTTTGAACAAAACTTTCCAAAACTTTGATGTGTGTTGTTCTAGAGTCTGTACTTAAGGCTATAAAGTACCGAGTCTAGGCATACAAAAAGTGTGAAAGATGTAGATGGAGAAAACAACTGGGAAAAGAAGCTAAGGCTGGTTTATGAGTTGCCTGGGTCTAGCTTCTAACTGTTCCTGAATGTTTATATCCCGTTCAATGGCTTCCCATGAAAGTTCAAGTTCGGCCCGAGTAGTAGTAGTTTTCAGAATGGTATCGAAAAGGTTTAAAGCGAGGCTGGTTTGATCTGAGAGACTGGGTTCTATGTTGGGTTGTCGTTCCACAGGGATAGTCATAAAGGAACAGAGCTTTTGTAAAGCATTGGTTGTTGTTTCACCTTTAGATTATACAAGAAAGAATCCCCAAATAAAATTAATAGTATAATGAAATCATAGGTTGTTTTCCGCAACTGAGTTAAATTTTAAAACCATGCATGAAGCGAAAGAAAACATAGATCTGTTGAACAGTGTGAGGCATCAATCAAGGAAGAATCTCACCTTGTGACAGAAGAAGAAGATAAGTAAGAAAAACTTTAATGAAGCATATGATATAGAAATCTAAACAATTCACAGGTCTTGTACCTGCTGATAGCCGATACAGAGGAAAAGTTGTAAACAATTAGATAACTGAAATAAATGACCACCACAGTAGAGGTTGTACTAAATTGCAGCTAAGCATTCATTAAATACACATATGAGAAATGATGCGAAATGCGAAATAACAGAAGAAACACATAACCCAGTCTTGACGAAAAAAAGAGTCTTCGATCTACCTAGTAATAATTCTAGCGAAAGAAATATTCTCTGGTACAATTGGCCAAAGGAGAAAAGCGTTTGCCCCTTCTTTCAAAATTATGCTTATACAAAATTTTAAAATGCTTTGAATTCTAATCGTTCTAAAAATTTTGGTTACAAATGGAAAATGAAGCGTTTCACTTCCTTGTCTCTTGTCTTCCTCCACGTGGGTAGGGCGTTTTATTTTCTTGTTCTCTGGTTCCAAAAATAGGATGGGATCAGCATTTGTCACTGCTTGCGTCCAGAAGTCTTCCCTTTCCCCTACTCGATACAAATAACACACTTTTCTACTAACTGGGCTATCATCTTGGAAGGTTCATCTTAACTGCTCACCTCGAAAGTGTAACAATTGTTTGCCAACTGTGGCAATCTTTTTCCTACTTGTTGGTCTTCCGCGATGATAGACAACAATTGCAAGCTTGGTCTTATCAACCATTTATCCACTTGGGCGATGTTGACCTAACTTACCTGGGATAATTCAATTTGTCCTTTTTCCCCATTTTCCTTGATATCCAGCAGATGTTTAGCTATGTTAATTTTGCCCAGTGTTCCAGCACTACTTTCTTTATCGAGATATAACAAATTTTTATTTATCAAGCCGAGTGTCTCTTCACAAGCATCTCTCGTCTCTTTAGCTCTTTTTCTGCTCTCGGATATATTATGTTCCCATGACTTCAGTAAGATGTTACCTCTAGTTTGCTCTGGGATAGACAACCTGAAACTGATGGCCACCTCTTCTTTTGTTGTTGCTATAACAACTTCTTGGAAAGAAACCCGAGTTGTTGCAGCTTCTCTTTCTCTCGAGGAGATATCCTTTAATGCTTGTTCTATCATATGAAAATGATTTTGTATGGTTTCTACTTTGGCAAGTAGATCCTATTGAGCTACTTCTACCTTATTTCGTATTTCCATGGCTTGGGATTGGAATATTGTTATGTCTATGACCTGGTTTTCAACAGAAATTAATTTAGACTGCAACAATTTTATTTTCTCTTCCTGTTGACTTACCTGCGTTTGGATTATTTGTGCCAACTGATGCATCTTCTCAAGGTTGGATTTAAGTCTCTCAATTTCCTGTTGATCAATCACTTTGGCTTGCTCGAAACCTTTGTTTACTTCATCCATGGCATTCGTCTCTGCAGTTGTTAACCGAGCCTCCAATTTGTTGATCAATAGGTTCTTTTGTTTCAACTGTGCCCTCAAAGTTCCGACTAAATATTGGTTGGTTTTTGCGTAAGCCCCCAATGTTCCTGCTATCTCATTGGCGAATTCTTCCTCTTCCAAGGCCTCCCCATCTGCTAGGATTTTGCATTTTTTAGCTACTGCGCCCTCTCTTTGATATGTTTCTTGATTCACCATGGCCTTCCTTTTCTTACTGAAGAAGAATTCATTAGGAGGCAACTCTTCTACAGAGATAGGTGTCAGGTCCTCCTTGAATATCCACTCTATATCAGGGTTCCCCTTTGTGAATTGTAAGGGAGTGATGGATGCAATGGGGCTACCGATTTCCTTGGTAACTATCTCTGGGTTTCCTTCTTTTTGGTTGGCAAGCTCTTCTTCATGATTCAAGATCTTAGTTTCCTCTATCTTTTCCTAAGTCTCTTGTTTGCTAGGGTTTGCACCCGCTGAACTTTTATCTTCTGCTTGTTGTGTACTCAAATGTTGTGAGTTTCTGCCCTATAAAAATTTAGGGAGGCAACTTATCCTGTGCTCTTGGAATGTATAAAAATCGACCATATCACTGGGTAGCAGAGCTTGAACCCAACTTAAGACTTCAGAGTAGGACCTCGCACCTCGAAATATTTCGTCATGAGGTGAGTCTTCATGTTTTTATCTCTTCATCCCACAGCTCACCATGTGATTACTCACAACCTTATTAGGGTCGTGTTTCTTAAACTCAATGTCCACCAATTTCATTTCCTCTAAGGTCGTAGCCTCCGCTTTGGCATGGACAAAATCTAATAAAGAATATTTACCAATGTGAATGGGGAAGGGAGGCCATACCTTCTTTGATACTCCTTTGAGCTCCTTTCTTATCCCATAGAGCACAGTTTTCTTGGCGATCTTGCAACATACTAGCTTGTCTGGTAAGAATAGCGGGAGAGCATATGGGGGGATAGAGGTACCAAAAACCCTAATATATAAAAATTCCACTTCTATATACCAATCTGCCATGTTTCTCAGGTTGGTATTGATGTTATCTGAAATCCTGGGAGGCGGATGGCCGAAGATAGAGACATGCATTGGCACCATTACCCAATTGAAAATATCGTAGATGAATTCTTTGGCTTTATTTTCCTAGAGTTTTGAGTGGTAGACATGAATAGGCTCTGCATTAGTTGGAGTCTAGCTCCAGCTCATTAAAGGGAAAGGTTTCATGAAGAAAATAGTGTCCATGATGTAATCAGACATGAAGAATGATGACCCTTTCCCACTTGCCTTTTGTGCTTGATATTCTATAATTCAACTGGCCACACTGTCTGACAACAATTTGGCCCAGTCGAAAGAGAATCCCTCTGCTACTGTGTGCATAAGTGGTACCCATGGGAGAAAGAAGTGAGAGGTATCCTCCTTCCCATACAATCTGCAAACCATCATTGCTATATACATGAATTGTGGTACCAACGATGAGATTGAATAAATTCCATTAGTATTGGCCCTGAATTTCGCGGGGTGCGAAACCCAGTCTTTGATCAGATCGGATAAGATTTTCCCAAACTGCTCGCATTCCTTCTTTTTGAAACCCTCCAATAATCCTGCCTTGTGAGTAAGGTCTAATGTGGCAGACAATTTATACATTTCCTGTAAATGCTCTAGTCTGAATGTCCCAATTGCCACCTTCTGCTCATTGAAAATTGTCCTAGTCGGGATGTCTACATGGTCCAGCGCCCATCTGATCATATCATAATAGGGAAAAATCTGTGGCCTTGCTACTATCTTGTGCATATCCAAATAAGCGATGATTTTGTATTTGGTGGACAAGTCATCTTACTCATTATAATTGGAATCATCTGGACAATCTATCAGATCGGATTGCAGAATGTCGGAGACATATGTCCATGTTTTGACAGTATTGATACTTCTAGGTGAGGTATCAAAAATAATATCTGAACCTTGACCTTGACTCTCGGCACCTGCCTTGGATGATTTTCATGGAGCCATGATATAGAACCTTGCAATTAGATCCCCTGTCATAGAAAATGAAAACACAGACAGAGGTTATCTTGGTGAACTTGGCTCTACGCAAATTAGAAAGAAATCTAAGATAATGACTGGAACATTTTCATTTTGAGCACTTAAGTTTGTGTGAGTCCTTGCTGACAGAACGTTTAAATCATTTAATAAAAATATTTAGAAATAAAATGGGATCTTACTATCAGTCACCTCACTAAATTTCTTAATAAATGCCATAAATGTTTGATGATTCATGATATGGGAGGATCGCGGAAACGTTTAATTCTCGATCCGTAGGCCATACAGGTTGAAGGTCGTTTAAGGTGTTAATTAATTCAGTTCAACCTTTTATTAAGTTTTTTTAGTCCTTAATCCCTTTTTCGGAGTTTGCAGTATCAGATGATTTTACTCCTAGTCGTTGAATCTGTGAACCCCGAATTCGTGATATTTTGATTTGGTTGATTAACTATGATTTGACTTAATCTTTTAATTAACCTCGATTAATTAATGAAAATCGTGACTTCGGGGATCGGAACTGCAAATATGTTGTTTCTGGGGTAACAACCATTGAGTCACGAAATCGCGATGAAGATTAAATATGGCTTAAAAGTCATTATTTTGCTATTAACCAATTTTAACTTAAACTAAACTCGCAACTTCGCATGTCGGACATTCGAAGGGAGTTCGAGGTGTGACTCTCGAAACACGAGATCACGATGTATCAAAGGTGACAATCTGTGTTTAAAGGTTAAAAAACTGTGACTAAACTTAAGCCAACTTTTCCACTTCACATGTCGGGATATCGAGGGTTCAGATATGTATAACCATGATATATACAAAATCACAAAATCTGACTTTTTAGGCTTAGGTGTATTGTCTCAATACTTAGACAAAAGGTGGCTCCGACCTTTGATGACCAGATTCTTCGGAAAAATACAAGTGTTCCAACAATGTGAACTTTGGGATCTCTATCTGAAACTATTTCCTTAGGCAATCCATGTACCGTAGCAACTTCTTTCATATATATCTCTACAATATGTGTTTCTTCCTATGTAGTATTTACTGGAATAAAATGTGTTTCCTTAGTTAATTTATCCACCATTACCATGATGGAATCATGTTGCTTCACTATTCTAGGTAGCTTTGTAATAAAATCCATTGTAAAAACTTCTTGTTTCCATTCTAGAATGGGAAATGGTTGTAGCAAACCTGTTGAGTGTCTATGTCCAGTCTTAACTTTTTGGCACTCCATACATCTGGCTATGTGATTAGCCACTTCCTTCTTCATTCCCAACCAAAAATATTGGATTTTTATAGATGCAATTGTCTTATGATATCCTGGGTTCCTATCATATGGCACATTATGCATTTCCTTCATAACTACATTTTTCAACTCACTAGAATTCAACACATATACTTTTCCTTTGTACATGAGAACTCTATCTTCTTTCATCTCATATTAATTAAATTTTGCTGAAAATTACCTTGTTGTAATGTTTCTTTTATTTTCGATAATTTTGATCTGAATTTGTTGCTGCAATAATTTGATCTTTTATATTAGTCTTCTACATGATAATGGATGCAATATGCTTCTCATGTTCTCTCTTTCTGAGTGCATGAACCACTTGATTTTCCTTGTCCTTTATATGCTTAATTTCAAAGTCATATTCACTCAGAAATTCAAGCCATATAGTTTGTTTAACATTTAATGTTGGTTGTCCAAACAAATGCTTCAGACCACAATGGTCTTTCCTTAGCTCAAAATTCTTCCCCATGAGATAATGTCTTGACATTTTTAATGCATGTACAATAGCTGCTAAATCTAGATCATGTGTAGCATAACTCCTATCATGCTCCTTTAATTTTCTGGACTCATAACATAACACATTATCTTTTTTACTGGTAACTCCACCAAGCCCTTCCTTTCATGCATAAGTGCACAAAAAAATATTCATCTGGATCTGCAATATTCAATATTTGTGCACTTTTCAATATGTCATTCATCTGCTAAAATCTTTCTTCACACTTGAAAGTCCATTCCAACTTCACTCCCTTCTTTTGCAATGAAGTGATTGGACTTGCAATATTTGAAAATCCTTTTATGAATATTTGGTAATAACCGAAAATACCCATGAATGATTTGACCTCTATCACATTATTTGGTGTTGGCCATCCTCTAATGGCCTCTATATTTTCAGGATCCACTGTTATCCCAACTGCTGAAATTATATGCCCCAAGTAGTGAATCTTCTTTTGGCAAAAGATGCACTTAGCTTAGCATAAAATTTATTCTCTCTTAACAGTTGAAACACCATTCTTAAATGTTTCTCATGTTCCTCTTCTGACTTAGATTAGATGAGTATATCATCTAGGATCACAATTACAAACTTTTCTAGGTACTCTCTGAACACTCCATTCATTAGAAACATAAACAATGTTGGGACAATTGATAGTCCAAATGGTAATACCATGAATTCATAATGGCCATATATTGTCCTAAATTATTTCTTGCTAATGTCTTCTTCCTTTATCCTCACTTTATGATATCCCGGTCTCAATTCAATCTTCAAAAATATTCTTTCATGTTTCAGTTAATCAAAAAAGTCATCTGCAACTATTTCAATTTAGGCATTCCCATTTTGTATGGTAACTTGGACACTGGGGCATCTCCTGGCACCAAATCAATAGAGAAAGCAATGTCTCTCTTTGGTGGCAATCCTAGGATTTCTCTAAAAACATCTTCAAAATCCCTCAAGACCGTATGGTCTTAAATGCTTGTCACTTTATATTTGGTTTCCTCATCCATATGGGCTACACAAATATGACATCCCTTCTTGAAACTCTTCTTCAATTACATAGCTAAAATTTCTCTAATAGCTACAACTCTCATAATTCCTTGAACCTTTCCTTGCTTCCCTTCTTCATCAAGAGATGGGATTGTCTTGTTATAACAATCTAGGACATCATGGTGTTTTTCCAACCATTCCTTGCCAATTAGACAATAATATGAACCCAATAGTATGATGTTTACATATACCTTTGTATCGATCCCATTCATGTCTATTAGACAATATTTAACCAACTCATTGATTCTCCTCTTAGCCCTGGTGGCTAATTGAACTAACCAATATTTCCTATGCTTACTCCTTTGCAAGTGAAATATTTTAACAATGTTATCATTATGTAACTATGGATGGCTTCATAATCAATTAAAATTGTTATGGGATGGTTATCAATCTTACCTTCCACTTCAATCAAGGTAGATTAATACTCTGCTTGGTTGTTTTCCAAGGCTACATAAATCCTTGGCATGTTTCTTCCCATGTCTTCCACTATTTTAGCTTCCTGAATGTTATGTAAAGTTTTCATTCTTTCTCCTTTGTAAGGGTATTCCCTATATAAGTGATTTTCCTCACATCCCCAACATTGTACATGTTATTTCCTTGGTCTTTTCCCAAATGAATCTGCATTCTTGTGCTCATTTTGGGCTAATTGACCTTGCTAATTAGATTGGGAGTTATTCTTGAAAAAAGGGTGACTTAAAACATTTCTTCCTTTGATCCTTTTTCCCTTTCATCTTGTCACTCCAAGCCTTTTGGAACACTAGCCTTCCCTTGGTCTTCTCATAAATATTTCTTTCTCTCCTTATGGATTCCTACAAAGTTTTAGGGTTATCATATTGAATCCTGTCACTGTAGAAGGACGGTAACCCACTTAGAAACCTTTGGATTTTTACCTTCTCATCCTTGATGAAGTTAACACACTTCAACAATTCAAAGAACATATTTTCATATTTGTCCATTGTCATTCTTCCCAACTTGAGTTCAACAAATTCTTTCATATTCCTTTCATAGTAATGCTCAGACAAATATTTCTCTTGGAAATACCCTTTGAACTGCCTTCATGAGATCCCTTTCTCCTTAAGATTCTTGTCTTGATTGATTTTGTCCCACCATATGGCTTCCTTTCCTTTCAAGTGGTAGGTGGAAATTATAGCTTCTACCTGTGAGGGGTGATCATGTAGCTAGAAATATTTCTTCATTTCCAACAACCAGGCCTCGACCTATTCTCCTTTCCTATGCTCACCATTGAAATTTGGTGGCTTAATATTCCTGAGATCACCTTGCAATATGTCTTATTCAGACCTTCTTCTTTACCTCCTAATAGGAGACACAATTGGGATGGTCCTTGTCCCTGAACTTGCAATATTTCTTTTGGTATATTGTTTTGTATAATTATAATGCCTATTCATGCTTCTTGACTACCTATCATTTCCATGATAATCCCTCTTGCTATGGGATCTGAATGTTGAAACTTATCTAGCACTAGTTTCTTTCTTAGTGCTACATTCATTGTTGACTTTCTTATGGAATATGTTCAAAATCTGAAGTATCTCCTCCTGATTCTTCATGATCCTTTCATTATCATCTCTATAGCTCTGCACTTCCCTGTGCAGGCTTCTCATAGTCATAGGCTCTTGTCTGCCTCTTCTTCCATTTGAATATGTCTTAGCATTCCCTATTTTGACATGCAGGCCTATGATCTCTTCATAATGGTTATAATATCCCTCATCATATTCCATAACTCCATCCCTCATATAAGAACCAAATTTTCTTTCTTGTACTTCTAATTCTGCAAGAAATGTGCATGTAATAATTATTGTTAGAACATGCATAACATAAAACATTTCATCCAATAGAATACAAATTATTTCTTCATCAATTTATGAAGGAAAAATTACACCAATTAAAAATTCTAATTCATTAGATGCATTCCTCTTTGAAACAAATTTTCAATGACTGTAATCATGCCTCAATATAAGTTTTGAGCGAAATGTTACAACATCCACATGTTGCAATCTCCACTCATTTACTGCTATAAAAATATCTTTATTAATTTCCGAGGAGTTTTCTCTCCCAATTCAAAATCTTGGTTTGAAAAATGTCTTCTACTCCTTGAGACCTCTCTAGCAACTATTCATTTTCCCAAAAATGAGCTCCGAGCTGAAAGTTATGGTCTAGAAAGTTGAGGTTGTTTTACCCAATTTATCCCTTTTATGCTATATGTGTCTTCTTTCACTCCTAGTACATTATTAGGTACCAATAACCAAAAATATGACTTCATGGATGTCTTATATGGATCATAAGATTTCCATCAACTTCTTTTGTGTCCTAAATGGATGTCTCAGCATGGAGTTATTCCTTCCAGAAGAAATCTGGTGCCAAAATTTTACTCTTATTGTTTTGGTTGTAACTTCCTCATACGAGCTCCATTTTGCAAACAATTTAGCTCATTGGAAATCTCTTCACAAGTTGTTGTATTGGTTTTTTATTGGATAAAAACGTCTTTTAGGGCCTCAAAAATTCCCCGCAAGTTAATGACCTTCAAAAACCACAAAATTTCATACAAAATTTCATACAAAATCAACTATTTTACTACTGTAACAACCCTTTAAATATGATTTGTTGATCCCAAATCACATGGAATATCAGTCGTTGATATACTCTTCATTGGCCATCGACGACAGTTGTTCTCCTTTGGTGTGTACAACAGTTTCCCCAAACTATCGAATCAACCATCGACCATATATCGATCTCTTTGATGATTGATTTGCAAACCCTCCAAACCAGTTGACCCAACCATCGACCATAGACCATGTCCATTGGAGAATGGAACTATTTACCAATTCGATTGATTCTTGGCCACTGTCCCATCGACAATAGACGATCCTTGACGACTATCAAAAAATCTTCCTCAATTGGACTGACCCATCCATCACTCATCGACCATCTCTATTTTCTGGCATGGAAATTCCTCATGTGGAGTGACATGGAAGGACACATCATCCTGAGATGTCAACTTGGCTGACGTGGCATGACACATAGATGCTGACATGGCATAACACATGGATGTTGACGTGGCATGACACATCATCACCCTCTTCCCTCCATCAACTATCGATCGATTATCTTGGAAGACCCAAACACCTTGCCAAATTGGTCGACGCCTGAAAATTGAGTCATCGTCCATCAACAAATTTTATTTCTCGATTCAAAACACTTAAATGAATCGATCAATGGCCAACCATCACCAATTTGCATTGGCGATTTAAAATACTTCACTGGATTTAGCCGTCGGCGGTTAGAGGTGTCTTCTAGTAGAATCAACTCTTCACCATTTTGGCCGACCCGACCATCGATCGTCACTGATTTCTCTTGAACTTCAAAACTTAGAAATATTTTTACATTTCCCTAATTGATATGGACGGTCGATATCCCAATCGAAATGATCTAAACTGTTAATTCATTGAACTTCACCTAACTCTATCGGTGAACCTTGACCATTGATCTGATCCATCTCAAAAAAACCCTAAAATGAGTCTTGGTTGTTGATTTGATCAACCTTTCAAAACGACCAAAACATTATGAATTTTTAAATTTATTAAGTTGAATCTCGACTGTCGATCTTGAGATTAAACATGAACTCGGTCATAAATGCACCAAATTGCCTACAACTCTACATCAACCATTAAAACTCAAAATTCAACTATTCTTATTCAAAATAATCTCTGTAACTTGTAGATTTACTTCATTAAACCTATTAAACAAATATAACTCCTTTAAACTCCTATATTGCTCATGAATTTGGGGATTTCTCTTTGATTTTCACCATTTTCCCCCAAATCCGTCACAGACAAGTATGCAACAACGAATTTGACTAATTCATAGTCTTATTGGCCCATAGAATCCCAGTGTTTGAACCTCAGGGTTTTGATACCATAATGTAATGTCCCCCATCCCAACTGAGGGACATTACAGTGCATAATACTCATAAAAAACGAAATTTCTTCTAACTAATTTAATTCTTTTGTAGCTAACTAATTTCCTGTAGCTTTTAGCTATGAATTAAAAATAGATTCAGCTACTATTTGCTACCATTACATTGATGCAACTACAACATGGTAAAATGATGATGAAATGCAACTAGTAAATCAAACACAATAGCATATAATAAATCTTATACACTGAGTTCATGGCCAACAATTATGCACATAAATCCAAACATAAACAAGATAAAACACTTATCTTTTATGAATATATGTGAAACCAACTTCTTGGGATGGACGTTCCACCCAACCATAGACTGATTGTTCCAAATATCATTATCTATTCAACCTCGAATCGAGGTTAGGAATCCAAAATAGAGGGTGGTATCTGATTTTCCACTCACAACTCAAAAAACTCACAACCCAGTGATATTCTCCTACAACTATCTCGATTTTCCAGTAGCTCTCATCCTCTTGACCTTCCCAACCCAAGGAATGTACCCCTTCACTAATCTTAGTCCCTCAGGAATTCCATTCATTTATCGGGGTCTCTTTGGCACATGTATCTAGGAATCTCTTAGCTAGGAACTCAAGGGAACTCAAGGGAACTCACTACTAGGAAGAACTACCAGCAAGAACAACAAAAACATGTTGTTTTAGTGAAAATCACTCAGGAGTTCTCTCTTCAATCCTGACAACCTAGCTCTTTAGTCTCTATATCTAAATATTCTCCAATACACTCCATATTTCTATATAATTCTCCCTCCATGGTTGCACCAACTCCAAGCTCTCTTTATTTCTCTCTACTTGCTCCTCATGCACAAAAAATCAATGTGTAAAAATTGTTGTCCCCACCCATACAAATTTCCTCTCCTTTGGCTTGCTTAATTGACTCATACACTTCCCCAAGTTGATTGTACTCATCCCCCATGTTCCCAATAACTCTGGGATGTGACCACTCACACCCACCTTGTTACATGTATTCAATGATTGGCTTTGGGAACACTCAAAAATAAATTAGAAGGTTCATACACCAATTGCAAATTTAAGAAAATGGGTTGAATTAATATACATAAGTAATTCCCCATTGGACCCCTCTTAGGAATTATCCTAGAATTTCCCCTCTCTTGTGGATTAATTCATCTCCCATATCTTTCCATGTCCCCTTAGTAGTTGGCATCATCATTTTATTATTAACATTCAGAAATACAATTCACATAATACATCGCTTTGGCCATAGTCACACATTATATCTATATAAACATTAATTAAATTGGGGATTATAATGGTGATGTTATAGTCATGCATGCACCCTAGACATTTTTCCACATTCACATTCACATTCACCTTACCCATATTTTCACTCACTTATTGCCCCTATCTATTTGACACTCTCTTCTAGGTGGTGCACTCCACTAGAATGTCCACTTACACCTTTGAATAAGTCTTGTTCATATTATATTTTCACCTTGATAATCAATAATTTACTTGGAACATGTGTTCCCTTTCTATTATGGGAGATTCTTCACATACTTACAGATTTTCATTGAGGAGCTACCATTTGGATAGTATTTTATTGATGTTTAACATGGTCTCATGCTATTTGTGGAGTGGTGCATCCTAACTTGGTGGACCACTTATGCCATTTATGGATGATATTTGGAGGGTGCACATTTTGGAGATTATTGTATTCTATTTTTGGAGAGTGGTTGTAAACACTTAACACCATATCCTAAGGCGTTCCTCTCATGGAGAATTCTTTATTATTAAATGTTGGATAGAATTTATTGGTATGCACCCTAGTCTCTTGATTTACACGTATGCACCCTCTAGGGTTGTTTCCTTGCGTAGTTTAGGATTTAATTTTCATCCAACAATCCCCAAATAGTTTCCTCAAAATCCCATATTTCTTCTTAAAAAAGAGTATTGGTTCTCCCCAAGGTGATACACTTGGGCATATGTACCCCTCTTTAAAAAATTATCTTAATTGCATTTGCACCACCTTCAATTTTGGTGTGTTCATTCTATATGGAGTCTTGGATATTGTTGAAACTCTAGGTATTAAATCAATAGAGAAATTTATATCTCTTTTTGGTGATAATGATGTTATGTAATGTCTCCACTATAATCCCTAGTTTAATTAATGCTTAATGTAGATATAATACATGGTTATGACCAAAACGACGCATATGTGAAATGTATTTCTGAATTTTAATAATAAAAATGTGATTCTAGTTGTTGGGGGATATGGACAAAGATGAGGACCAAATTAATCCACAAGAGAGGGGACGGTCTATGAGAATTTATAAGAGGGACCCCAAGGGGAATTACCCATGTCTATATATTCAACCCGTGTTTCCTAAATTTTATTATCACTATCTATTTAAATATGTATCCTGATTGGGTGTTCCCAAAGTCAATCATTGAATGCATGTAAGAGGGTGGGTGTGAGAATTCATATCCCATAGTTATTGGGAACATGGGGGTTGAGTACAATAAGATTTGGGACGTGTATGAGTCAAGCAAGAAATCCAAAGAGATAAAATTCGTATGAGTAGCTACAATGATACCAAACATTCAATTTTTGGGTATCAACAACAAGTAGAGAATGTTGAAGTGTTTTGGAGCATTTTGAAGCTGAATACTGAAGAGACACATTGTCAAGCTCAAAGAGTGAACTCCTATGTGATTTTCACTGTAACATCAAGTGTTTGTTGTTGTTTTTTCTGCTAGTTTTCCTATCAATAGTTCTCTTGAGTTCCCAGTAGAGAGATTCCTAGTTACCTGTGCTAGAGAGACCCTAATAAACAAATGGGGCACCTGAGGGACTGAGATCTGTGAAGGGGTAGTTGTAGGAGAAAACCAGTGGGTTGTGGGTTTTCATAGTTGTGAGTGGACAGTGAGAGACCACCCTCTTTTTTGGATTACTAGCCTCAGCTTGGGGGTGAATTTCCATTGATATTTGGAACGACAAGTCTATGGTTGGGTGGAATGTCCATCACGAGAAGCTAGTTGCACAAATGTTTATAAAAGATAAGTGTTTTATCTTGTTTCATGTTTGTATTATGATTTTATGTGTTGTGCACTAACTCTATAAATGAGAATGATTTATATGTTGTTGTAATAAACTATTTACTACATTCATGTGTGATTTTTAGTATGTTGTAGATGCATATAATTTATGGTAATAGACAACAGTAAAATATGTATGTAATTCATAGCTAAAAGTGACAAGAAATTAATTAAACAACATAAATTTTAATTTATGAGTATTTTGCATAGTAATGTTCCTCAATTGGGCTGAGGGACATTAAATTATGGTATTAGAGCCTCAGGGTCAAACATCAAGATTGTATGGGCCAAGTAGGGTGCGAATTGGGAAATGTGTTGTTACATATTTTTTCTATGACGAATTTTGGGGGGAAATGGGGAAAAACAGAGAGAAATTCCCAAATTCGTAAGAACATTTAGGTCAAATTTGCCTCACATCCATCTAATAAATATTCAAGGGCATCGATATGTATATTTGCAAAGATAAATTCGATTTGGAATGGTCGAATTTCATGTTTAAATGGACATTGTAGAGTTGTAGGAAGTTTGGTGAATCGATGATCAAGATTGTGTTTGATCTAGCAATCGACAACCCATATTCACTTTGATAAATTTAAATATTTATAATATTTTGGCCCTTTCGAAGGTTGAGTAGATTAACATTTGAGATTCATTTTCATTAGTTGGGAAAATGAAACAGATCGATGGTCTATATTTATTTTAGATATTGGGAGGTTGGAGTCGTTCGACGGTCAATATCATCTTGGCTTGGAGATCGGCGACCCTGATTAATCGAAGATTGGTTGGAATTTTTTCTAAGTGTTGGAGTTGGCCAAAGGAAATCGTCAATGGCCAATGGTTGATGGTTGGGTTGGATGGATTGACAAAGTGTGTGGTTTAGAATGAGAATTTTCAATGGGTGATGTATTGATGATCAGGTGTTGGCCAATTCAGCAAAGTGTTTCAATCGTGCAAGAGGAATTGTTGATGGTCGATGAGCTAATTGTTATGTGTCAGCTGATTCAGTCAAGTGTTTAAATCATGCAAGATAAATTTGTGTTTGTCAATGTGCCAATGGTTGGGTGTTGGTTGATTCAAAAAAGTGTTTGATCGAGCAAGAGAAAGCAACAATGGTCGATGGTCAATAGTCGGGCATCGATGAATTCAACAAGGTTTTTGGGTTGTCCAAGAGAAATGGTTGATATATGATGAAGTAAATAAGGTGATGATGTTTCATGCCACATCAACATACACATGTCATGTCACTTCATCTAAGTTGACACCTCAAGATGATTTTTCATGCTATGTCACTATCTGTATGTCATGCCAGGTGAGCAGTTTCCACATCAACCAAGAAATGTCTGATGGTCGATAGTCAGGTGTCAAATGAATTTGAGAAGTGTTTCATCAATCAACAGGGACTTACAACAACTGATGGATGATGGTTGGTTTGGTCAGTTTAGTGATGCGTTGTAAGTGGTTTCAAGAGAAATGACTGATGTTCAATGGCTGACAGTCAAGAATCAGGGTGATTCGCGAGCAAGTTCTTTTTTCCAAAGAGAATCATTGATCTATCGATCATCGATGGAACTCATATCAACGGTCCAAATTGTTTTAAGTTGTCGATTGATACAGGTGGATATTGGTGGCCACCCACCTATTCCAACTAGCTCCCCTTGACAATTTTTAGTTCAACACGTTCTTCTATTATTCTTTGTAATTGTGGGTTCTACACTTCTAGGGTTGTCTGAAACCCTACACAGCTTCTAGGTGGATATTGGTGGTCTCCCACCTAATCCAACTGGCTTATTTTGGAATTTTTCATGTCAATACATATTTATGTAATTTCTAGGTCGTTTTGCAGCCCTAAACAATGTTTTTTTGGCTTGCCACAGTCAAACTATAGACAAAGTCAAAGTTTGACAATATAATGTGTATTTCTCGAAAAGAACTTTCCAAAAGGCTATCACACGCCTAAAACAAAGTTTGTATGCAAAAGTTATGACCCCGGGAAGTTGAAGTACCAACTTACCCATCTGGGCCCACATAAATTTTGGAATTTCATCAACTAGGGTTAGGTTTTTGGATGTCTAGGGTTTTGGAATTCATGAGTAATGTTAAAAAGGCCTCTCGAGCCTCATTGTAATGATTTTTCTCATATGGATGTGTGTAGCAACCACATCTCTTCTCAGAGATAACTACCACCATTAGAGCAAGTTGTTTTCAGTTCTGCATTTTTTCAGTTTCAGCCTATTTCATTTATTCAATGAAAGTTGTTGTTCACTAGATATCTATTGTTGTTCTTTGTATCTTTGTGTTATTGTATTCAATATGTTATTCCTTTCATTCCACTCATAAATGTGGATCAACAGTATTAGAGCGGTCTTCTCTTCGTTTATTTTTCTTCGTGCATGTCCCTGACAAGATCTAGGTACAAGAAGTTGGGACTCAAACCAGTTGATCCTTTGCAATATTGACCACACCGAGCCCAAAAACAACCCATGGGAGACAAGAATAAAGATGATGGAGCAAGAGATCCTTTTAAAATGTTTCTCAAGGAAGCCCTTATGCGACAAAGGAACGAAATGAAGGACAAATTTGCATAGATCCTTTAGCGGCTACCCACAGGAAACAGATCTTCATCAAGCATCCATGCAACCCCCTTCAAGGTACAAGTAAATTTTGATATTCCATTATTTGAGGGACTAGTAGATGCAGATGTTGTATATAAATGGTTGAATCTACTCGAAGGGTATTTTTTGGTACACAATTTTTCCGACAAGGAAAAGATTACTTCTACACTCCTCAAGGTCGTTCCCCATGTTAAGGACTGGTGGGATACTTACTCGAGGTAAAGGGCCATAGAGGAATCTGCAATATTTGTAGTCACCCCCACATGGGATTCCTTCATGGATTCCGTTAAATAAAAATACTACCATGTTGGAAGCTATGAGGATCAGTACACAAGATGGACCACACTACGTCAGGAAAGGGACCAGAGAGTACCAGATTTCACCAATATTTTCCATACCCTGCACACCAAATTGGGTATCAAAGAATCTGAATGACATCTAGTGCTTAAATATCATGATTATATGCATAGATAAATTCAAACATAAATGGAGTTTCTAGACATCGCATCATTAGGTGTGGATTATAGATTTGTTGTCAAGATCGAGATGAAATTGTTATAGAAAGATTTTCCTCACCATATGCAATGTTGCACAGAAGGCCTTTTTCCATTTCCCTATGCAGACTTGTCATCACTATTTGTAAATTCCAGAGATAAAAATACATATTTTTCCACATGTACGCACCTTGCATACTATACAACATGTGTATATGTAGGTTGCACCACTACAACCCACGTACATCGGTATTTGTGCCCAAAAATGAAAATTGGTGTTGGGTTTCCATGTCACAACAAGAGATCTATGATCCTTGGCCTTCCAGATACTGGAAACGTTCTGACTTGGCCCTTTAGTTCCATTTTAACGATATAAATAGTCCAATCTCGAGCTATGGAAAGTACGAGAAAGAATTCAACTTTGAGAGAAAAGTTACTCTAGAGAAATTATTTACTTCATATTGAGTCTCCATCTCTTTGTCCTTTAATTCTGAACACAGTGTTCAACCCCCAAGTTCTTCCCTTATTGATTGAGAAATTCATTGTCTCTCTTCTTTGAGCTTGCCTTTGGTGGAGGATTGAAGTGGTGGAGGCCCAACTGGAAGGAAATTAGTTTGTCGGTTTCGAACTGTGCCGACACGAAAGTCTAAAACATTTTCACTTCTGTTGATTATATATTAATAGAAATACTCTTTTCCCGTCCAATTGATATATTGCAAATATTTGAATTATTATTTCATGGGCGTATTTTTCATGTTTATTAATGGATTATGCTATTGAATGTGCTAACATCATTTATTATCCCCATGTGATTGTTTTTCTTGGTTGTTGAAGACTAGCTGAAGGTATATTGTTTTGGGTCAAGTGCTCAACGGTGGACTTCATCGAATGTCTAGACGAGGTAGGCCTTTTTTCTTGTCTTGCTAGCATATTTGTTTATACAACATACTTGAGAACAGAGTTGATTTCTGCAGTCATTTCCATCTGTTGTGGTTTTCCCCCTAGCCATAGAGAGATTTTCCTTGTAACAGAATTGGCGACCATACCAGGGAATGAATCTTCTTTCTTGGGGTTTGGAGTACTTTTCTCCTTAGATTTCTCTCATTCCTATTGTGTTTCTTGTCGTATCATTGCTTGACAGCCTTTGTTCACTCTAAGTCTAAGTTTTTCAGCCTTCTCCCTTGCCTGGCCTTGTTTTTGAAACATATACGTGGTTTTTGGGCTTGACAGTCGCGTATATATGCAGGTTGTCCCTCTGCAAGCTACACACATACACTATGTTTCCTTGAATAGTCATGTACATCAGCCTTATTTTCTTGTTAGCTAGGTTTGGTGTTTTTTGGGTGGGATTTGATGCTTATTGAGTCTTCTTAGGTCTCTATAGTGATTGTTAAGTGTCTGTGGGATCACAAGAAACCTATTTTTGGTTGAATTTATGGGCAGAGTCTTTCTCATCATCTTTTCATTTTGATTATCCTTGTACATTGGGTTGGGTGTCTTGTTTCTTGGTATCCTACTTGATTTATCTCTTTCTGCACACAATAGAGCTTTATATATCAAGTTGTTGTTCATTCCATGCATTTTCTCTTTTCTTATATTGAAAAAACAAAAATATTAGGCATTTTGCATTGCTTGGATTTTTTTGATCTTTTGAGTCTTTGTCATTATCTTAGTGCATGTATCTAAAGATTTCATTTTTTACTTTAGAACTACATAGTTGAAATTGAAAATTGCATTTTTTTAAAGAAGCATATCATTCATTGAAAATTGAGTTAGGACTTTGCATTATATTCATCTTTACTTTTCTTGTTGAGTCATAACATCATGAGTTTCATCACCATACCTTTTTGAGTAAGCATGGCCACTAAAATTAATGCTATAATTTAAAATTGATTAGTCACGATTTTATTTTCTAGGGTGCACAAACTAGCTTAGGATTTAGTGATTTGGAATAGAATTTTGTGAGTAAACTTCTCCAAGGAAATTAAATCAACATATGTGTCTGAAAAAGGGAGTGGAGAAATCCATTGTATAATTGGTAATATCAAGAGGCTTCGCTCACACCAGAGTTAACCACGAGGTCACGTGAGGTTGGTTGAGGGGATATCCCTCCAATAACTTCTTAGCATCAAAGATATTTTTGGGGATCTATTCATATCTGGGGATCTTGTTAGTTCCCTTACCTCCCTGAGAGGTGGTGCTTTCAAGGTTTCAGGATTTTCTACCCTGCCCATATGGTGGACCTGACTTACGAATGCCCGCATGTGCATCGGTTATAAATTGGTTGGTTAGTTTCTTGACTTAGGTGCCACATAAGTTACTTACAGGGGTTATTTTATAGGTACCCTGGGTCAAATAACAGTTAGACAACACACAAACTTTATGGAGGATTACCTCTCTGGGGGGATCTGACCAACTGGTTGTTAAGCCCACGAGGGCCCTTATAACGGATTATGTTACCTCTGATCTTTAGCAGGGAGTCTCAGGCCCCTCTTGGGAGAGACATACTTTCTTTAGGGAGGGATGCCCCTTTCAGACACTTTACCTCATGTGTGTGCATTTTGGTTGTTTGATTTTTGGTGTGCTCTTTGATTACTAGTTGGCCCTAGGATGTCCTTTTGTATATTGAGTCTTAAGTCCTCATGGAGTCAGAACAGCCTCCTCATCGGTCCCATCGTTTGTTATGTTATAACCCTATAATTCATAGGATCATCTGTTGACTAGAAAATTTTCACTCTGGATGTATTTTGGCTTGCAAATAATATTTCATTTCTGCAAATTATTTTCAAGGAAAGGAAAAGAAAAGAAATTCATGATTGTTGACGCTGAGTGGTTTTTCCTAACCCCATGGAGACAAAAGCAAGGGAAGCAGTGCAAAAAACCCACAAAAAAGCACTAAGCCTAAGTTTTTGCTGCACTCACGTCTGGAGAATAAAGAACATGCTTAGATTGACGGTCGATCTAGCGACACGTAGATCAATGGCTGGCAGTGGATTCTGAACTCCCTCGATTGTT
>ML804014.1:70924-120569 GCA_009831015.1 Picea engelmannii | reverse complement strand
GCAATAAAATTAGTGTAGTTAAACTAGGCTAAACTAGTTAATAATTAATTAATTAATCAATTAATTAATTAATAGTTAAGTTAGTTTAGTAACTAGGTTAGTTTTTTATTAATTAAAGATTAAATAAAAGTTAAAAAAAAAACACAAAACAAACATAAATAAAATATATAACAATTAAAATAAAACAAAGTAATAAAACAATAATAAAAAAAAAACAAAAACGTAAACAAACATGTAATAAAAAATTAAAATCAAAATAATATTAAAAAACAAAAAATAAAAGACTAAAAGCCTATCCTAAGTTCTACCCACCCCCCAACTCCACGCATACTTTTCCCAAACCAAATTAAATCAATGGATATAAAAATTTCTAGACCCCCCCTCGCTATCCGAAGTTTAACGAGAGGGGGGGGGTCCGAAATGGTTGTATTTCTTAAACCACCCTTGGACAGGTGTCGGATCCACAGGCCAGCGGACCCCCCCCCCCAAAAAAAAAAACTGCTTACCACCTCAAGGGGGGTCCAGAATACCACCCTTCCTAAAAAAAAACCACTTTCACAGTATTTTGACCAGTCTTCTTCCAAAGTTGATTCTGGGAAAATGAAAACGAATTTTTAAAAACTAAGAGAGGTTTTTCTCTATAACGGGATGAAGAACAAAAACCTCTCTCCATTTTTTTACAGGTGCCATGATAAGGGAGAATTGAATCCATCTTCAAGGCCCATTTTTTCAGTTTTCATTTTTCTGTTGCAGTCCTGATTTTGCAGGAGGTGTTTCGGTGAGCTGGAGGCGAATTTGGAAAAACCGAAGGAGTTTTTTGTCCCGCACATTCCCATATACAATAAACTACTTCAGTTGTTTCCTAGGTGTCATAATTAAAGAGAAACAGATGTCTGAGTGGACCTCTTTTTCGTAGAAATTCAGCCCGTCTTTCATGGCGAACAGTTCTATATTTTTGGGGATTTGTGGCTATTTTTGGTCGAGGCGGTTAAATCCAACTTACAAAACTTGTTGGGGAATCTCTCTTATTTATTCATATGATTTTGATGTAAAATGGGTTGATCATTTCACCTAGAAAGGTTGTTCTCTGTAATTTTTTAGATCCACCAGTAATACAAAGGAATTGGTGCACAGGATTCTTGCGTCTGAACATTGGTGATGTTTTTTCTTGCTATGTTAATGTTTTCTTACTCTGTTATCACCTTGTTTTCTAACTCCACCTGTTAAAAGGAAGTTAAAGAACAAAATTTACCTCAGGTACTCTGTATCTGTTCTTTTATCAATCTGCATGTTATTCTTCTAATTTTGAGTTAAAGAAATTCTTGAATGCTTCTTTACTTAAATGAACCTCTCACCTGTTCTATATTTCCATCACATATTTCTTAATCGATCCAATATCTTGGTTATCTCGCCCTATTAAGAATCCCTTTAAAATTTGTTTATCTGATCTTAATTTTTTACACACACTCCATAGCCCATTGGGATTTTAAAGAAAATCATTCAGCCAAACACCTCAAATAAAAAAATAGACCCTATTCTGCATTAGCCTAATATCCTATTTCAAACAAATATTAATTTGACAGAGAGATCCCTCTCTGAGTCGGAGGGCTAGATCCCTAACTCGAAGTGGTTTTGATGTTGCCCTGTGACTACCTTCACAGCCTTGGGAAAATTACAGAGTGCTAGCATGTTATAGTTACCACCAGATTTCATGCCTTTTCCTTCTAAAGGACATAGAGTTATTAGACGTGGTACACACACATCCACTTTTCAGACTTGTGATTCTACAAGGATGAGTACTAAACTGAGTCTTCAAAACACTGGGATCCCTTCGACTCCCATAACTACTATAGTTAATGGCACCCCTTCGACTCCCCCAACCTCAACAATTGTAGTGCCAAAGGAACCTATCATCACTATTGCCCATCCTATAGTGAATGCTCAATCCATTGCCTCGAACCCATTTGGGTCTCTTGTTCACTCACCGGGTTATAATGTTTAGTCCATCCCTATGGCCTCTAGTCCTTTTTTTTATGGTATGTTGAATTTTACTTCACAGTTTTCAAACTCCATCCCACCTGCTAGCCCTAATGCTAGCATTGGACTTGGGGTCACTACACCTCCTTATACTCCATTTTCGTTTGGTGGTTCTCAAATCCCCCAAATGACTCCTAATATGGGAGGCATTCCTACTTTCAACCCTGAGTCTAAACCTCTTGCTTATGGGTGGAGCAACCAACTTGGCAGACAAGATTATGCTCAAGTTCTATCCTATACCCCTACCTCCTCAATGTCAATTATGACCAACACGTTTTGCATGACGAATCCACCTCTATCCTCCAGATTCACACCCGGAGGAGGCCAATTTCACACTTTGGGAAACCCCCAACACAGATCCAATCCGGTTTGGGGAAATTTGTATAACCCCCATAAGAACATTCCTACTAGAATGATGCCCAACAAACCTTTTATGAATCATCCTGGAGGAGGGTCTTACAACCCCGGACAGGACCATGGTGCTTACCAGAACCCTAGATGGGATATAGCTCCTCAAGCACAATCTTTCCAGGGAGCTTGGAGACATATGTCACAACCCCGTCTCCCTTTTTTGGCCACGCTTAATCTACCATACTTGTCTAAGTTGATGAACGACCCTATGAGTCATGATCCTACATGGCCCCCCATCCCCACCAAGATTCCTTCGGACATTCCTAAATTCAAAGGTAAGAATGGTGAGGATCCTGGTGATAATGTTACTACCTTTCACCTATGGTGCTCCTCGAATTCCCTTAATAACGATTCTATTCGGTTAAGATTATTTCAACGCACCCTCATTGGGGTTGTTGTGAAATGGTATATCAAGATACCTAGGGGGGCATATGGGACCTTTAGTCAGATGGTGTTGGTCGTCCTTAACCACTTCCAACTGTCGGTTTGCTATGATGTTGACCTAGAACTTCTATCGACTTTATGCCAGGACACCACATGTTCATCACTCATATCTCAGATCATATCCAGAAGTGGCATAGACGAAAGAGGTTGATTAAGACCTCAATACCCCCAACCTTTATTTTATAATGGTTCATCAAGTATTTTCATCCTCCCATATTGAAGGATGTTTCTACATCTGGGGTTACCACTGAGGAAGAAGTGATCTTCAAAGCCCAACAATTAGATCTTATATATGCTCAGTCTGGGATGTTATATCACATTCTTTAGAATGCACCGCGGTCAACTTATGACCCTAGAAAAAATCTCGGACCTCATGTCGATTGAATTGTAGGTTCCGCCAATGTGAAATCCACAGACTCAGTGACAAGCCATTTGTGAGAGTTGTCTCTAAACCAATCTGCAGGAGGGCCAACTTCGTTTGTGGCTTCCAATCCCACTCAGTCAACAGATGTACATTCTGTGCAATCATCGACCAACCCAAATGGTAACCAACAACCAGATAGGAATAAGAAGAAAGGACGTAATAATCGTAAGGGTGGTAAAAATAATAATAAATCCAAGGACAACGGTAATAATGAGAAGACAAATAATAATGCTGGAGAGGGAAAGAGAGAAAGATGTAAGGTGAAATTTCCCTGTAAGATTTGTACAGACGATCGCCTTACTCATTTATGCCCCAAACTTGTGGAAGATGCGAGGCTATTATCTCTACCTCCGGTCGTGCTGACGAATCCTTTCCCACACAACCAACACATGTCCTCAAGCTCCTCAAATGTCAGAAAAGAGGATGGTGGGAGTCAAAACCCGCCTTTTCAATACAACGACCATTTGTGTATCAATATGGTCGATGAAAAAGTTAATGTATGAATCACCTCCTCCTCCTCTAGAGACGCCTTTACAGATAAAAAAATCAGATCCACCACCTTGTATTATGAAAGGATTACTCAAGCACTCTACCCATAATCCAAATTCTAGAGCCGTCCAGAACTACTCTATTATTGAGGATCTCGGTCAAAACCATTGTGCGATGTCGGATTTGGAGGTACTCCAGACGTGTCCTTCACAGAGGAATGCCTTGATATCTGCATTATGATCTCTAGAACCTAGTGGCTCAAAATTTATCAAGTTTGACGTCACACATGTGAAGCCTTGCTTTCCTTACCATGTGGCATTTAAAATCCACGACCATCAAACGTGTGGTTGTTGATGAAAGCGCTGCTACATGTGTGATGTCAATGGTCTATTGGAAATCTCTTGGTTCTCCGAATCTTTCTAAATCATTGAACATGTTGAATGCTTTTGATGTTCATTCCTTCCGCCCTCACAGTATTCTTCCTGCCTTTTCAGTCTAGTTGGGTGGGAAGACGGTATAGGTGGAGGTTCAAGTAGTTGATGCACCTCTTTATTATAACTTGTTACTATGACGCAATTGGACCTATGCTATGGTTGTCGTCATGTCATCTATCTTCTGTACTCTTTGTTTTCCTAATGAAGGGAAGATCATGACAATCAACCAGTTATCCTTTGCATACGCTAGTCCTAATGCATCTATTGGACCGTCCATCCCGTGATCGAAAATTCTCATCCGACAACTAAGAATATCGATCTCGGAATGTATTCCTCTCTTATGGGTAATTTCGAATTCATGGAACTGGTTCACCATGTTTACGCCATGTCCAGTAGGCCTGTTTTGACAGAGAGGTCCATTCCTTTCTACACTTCCTATTTTAATGATCCATGGACCCTACCTGCCTCGAATTTGTCTTGTGAAGGTCAATCGCATGCTGGAATGGCCATGCCACTATCGATAGTAGAGATTATGTATCAAGTTGTTCTTGACTCTTCCATTGATCTTGATCTTGTTACCTCGCTGACGGATGAGGAGGATCCCGTTCTTAGGCCCATGTGGGCTACTTCTTTGTCTTCTTCACATGACTGCCTCGATGGGACTTTTCCCTCAGATGAATCTATCATCGAAGCCATGAATGGTTCTGAAAAAACCTAGGATGATATGCATCATCTCTTTTATTTTCTCCTAGAGCTTGAAAGAATCAAACAAGATGACTTTCGATCCAATTTGAGTGAGATAGTCATCCACGTCGTAGCTCCACTTGATACGCACAACATTTATGCTGAACGAAATATGGTGAGTATTTCTCCTACCATCATGATCGATATCTCTCGTACCCCTGGCAATATTGAAAACGTACATATCAGTGTGGTTTGTTCACCAGAATAAATCTTGATCTACACCAAACTCTTCAAGGAATTCCAAGATGTTTTTGCTTGGTCATATGAAGAGATTCCAGGGATCGACCCGCGTATTATCGAGCATGATACTATAACTTATTCAGATGATAAAACTGTTCGAAAACATCTTAGAGTTGTCAATCCCTGGAAGGCCCCTACTATTAAGGAAGAGGTGGAAAAGGTACTTAATGTTGGATTTATCTACCCGGTTCCCTTGATTGAATGGGTATCCAATCTTGTTCCTATGAATAAGAAGAAAGGAACCATCCATGTATGTATGGAATTTCCTTACCTGAACAAGGCCTATCCTAAAGACAACTTCTCGACACCTTTCATCGATCAGATTCTTAATGATTGTGCAGGAAGAAAAGTGTTTTATTTTATGGACGGATTTTCAGGGTATAAACAAATTCATATTAAACATGAGGATCAACACAAGATGACATTTATTTTTCCTTGGGTTACTTTTGCATATCAGAAAATTCCTTTCGGCCTTAAAAACTTCAGAGCAACCTTCGAACGTGATATGACCTTCGCATTCCACGATATTAAGATATAGTCAAAGATTACCTTGATGATCTTGTTTCTCACTCACATAAGAGAGTGGATCATGCTACACACCTTTAGATTGTTTTTGAAAGATGTCATTACTATAGAATCCAGTTAAACCCTCATAAGTGCATCTTTTGCATTAGGTCTGGTCGCCTTTTGGGATTTCTAGTGTATGAGACTTGGATAATGGTGGATCCATTAAAGGTTGATGCAATACTTCGATTTCCTCCCATGCGCACTATTCGACAACTTTAAGGTTTACAGGGGAAATCTAACTTTATACATTGTTTTATAGTAAATTATGCCAATATCACTAAGGATTTTATGTGTCTTTTGAAGAAAGACACCCCTTTTATTTGGGATGAGTGAGCCTAAGAGTCCTTCGATGCTTTGAAGAAAGACATGGTATCGATGCCTCTGCAGAAGTCTCCTAACTACAGTAGGGATTAATTTCTTTATAGTGCCACGTTCGAGGAGACTATTGCTATGGTTTTGGTTCAGGAGGATGATGAGCACTGAGAGCACATCATCTACTATCTTAGTCAAAACTTATTCGATCTTGAGCTTAATTATTCTCATGTTGAAAAGTAATCTTTGGCTATCATTCATGCAGTCCAATGTTTACATCATTGTATATTACTTTGCAAGACTATTGTGGTTTCCGATGTCAATAAATTTTAGTACATCCTTACCAAGCGTATCATAAGGGGAAAATATAATAAATGGATTGTCATTTTACAATAATTTGATCTTGATTTCGCTTCTACGAAATCCAAGAATTCACTAGTCTTTGTAGAGTTAATATCTGACTTTCCACAATTAGATGAGGATGTTATCCATGTTTATTCATTTGTGGATGATTACAATTTCCTTGTCTCATTGTTCGACCCCTGGTATGGAGACATTGTTATCTATATTCAAAATTTGAGGTTCCCTCATCATCTCTCATGAGATGACCGATGACATGTTATATACCAAGCTAGGAATTATACCATCATGTGAAACTTTGTATCCCCGAGGAATAGAAAATATCTTTCGTCATTTTTTAACTCATGGGGAAGCTGAGCTAGTTCTAAATGATTTCCACAGTTGGGCTTGTGGTGGTCATCTATCCAGGCTTGTGAGATCCCAGAAAAATTTGCGAGCCGGTTATTTCTAGCCATATATATTTAAATATTGTGTTGAAGCAGTTAAGAAGTGCCACCCCTGCCAAGTGTTCACTCTGAAAATGTGCTCGCATTCAGCCCCTCTTCACCTAGTCATTATCGTTGGTCCCTTCACCAAGTGGGGGTGGACTTCGTAGATTGTAACCCAACTTCGGTTGGGGGCCATTGACACATTATCATGACTGTTGACTACTTTAATAAGTGGGAGAGGCCATTCCTATAGTTAAATCCGGTGGGAAGACTGTTTCCTTCTTCGTATTCAATAAAATTATCACCCGGTTTGGTATCCCGAGTGAGATTGTCATTGATCATGGCAGTCACTTTTAGAATGAAATGATGGAAGAACTAGTAGCTAAGATGGGGTTTAAACATGGTCATTCTTATCCTTATTACCCCTAGGAAAATGGATATGTAGTGGACGTCAACAAGTCTCTCAAGACCATTTTGCAAAAAACTATCAGCGGGAGTAAGTCTGACTGGCACATTATGATATATCATGTGCTCTAGGCATACTGAACCTCGATCAAGACTGCCACCAGTTTTTCCCATTTCTAGTTAGTGCATGGTGTGGAGTCGATATTACCTATTGCATTTGAGATCCCTTCTCTTAGGATGGAAGTCACGCTCCTACCTGACACTTCCAATCTTGAGAGATGCCTTGTACACCTAGAGAGTCTTAATGAGCAGTGCCAAGACGCCTCTATGGCTATCGAGGAAAACAAAATAAGTGTCAAGCTCCAGTATGATAAGTCTTTCTTCCCTAAGTTATATGTTGAGGGTGACTTGGTCCTCTTGTATGATCAATCTAAAGAACCATTGGGGGCAGGAAAGTTTAAACCCATGTGGAACGGTCCCTATATCGTGTGATGTGTCTTAGAAGAAGGAGCTTATGAGTTAGAATATTATGAAGGAAATAGGTTGTTCGAGCCCAGGAATGGGCTCTACTTGAAAATATATTACACTTAAGCCCCAAGCTTGGGCATAACTCTTTGTATACTAATGTAATTTAGTGTATATATATCTTTTCCCTTTATTTTTTCATCTTCAGCTTGCTTATCGAGCTTTCCCTTGGTTGGTAGATGTCAATGGAGTCTTAGGTATACCTAGGATTCATAGACGGAGCCAGTCGTCATACACAGAACTTGGCTTCTACCGCTTGGTTGGTTTACTCACTCGAGGGGCTACTGGTTTCTTCAGGTGGCGTATTCCTAGGGCCATCCACAAATAATGCGATCAGATATAGTGTCACTATAGAACTTTTGCACGATGCTATATCACATGGTATTCCCTCTTTAGAGGTTCGCCTAGATTCCCATTTAGCAGTATGTCACTTGAACGACAGTTATCGTGTGCACGATCCTACTTTACTCCGATGATTCCTACGGATACGTATTTTAGAACGACATTTCAATTTTATTAATTATTATCACATTCCTAGGAGTTCTAATCATGTATTTGATGCTTATTCTAATTTAATTTTAGATTTGCATTTGTCACATAACTAAAGAAAAGAAAAACATCTCATCATTGTACACATTGTAAATATAGGTAAAGCTGAAGATCCCTATTTTATATATATTTCAAAAAATATAATGTATATATTACAAAATTGGGGCAAACACCCTCAATACACATATACAACCAATAATACAATATCCATGAAATCTACGCCTATGGCACTGGATGTCTGTCATGGTAACAAACTACAGCATTTGCGAGACACCTAAAGAGTTGCACCCAATCTCTGGGCACATCGACCACTTGCCGCTGCATGGCTTCCGGCAAATCCTCTACTTGAACCATCAGAATCCTATGAGTCAAACGAGACAGGTTTCCCTGCACGTTTTGAAGGACTCTCTCAGCTTCTCCTCCCACGGCCTCATCTACTCGGTACCTCCGACGATGTCAGGGAAGCCCGTATGGCCATCATGGATGCACGTCTGAATCACAAAAGTGTCTATTTAAGTACTTACGCATCATCCAAAAATATTTTTATTCTACTATACAAAAATAAAAAAAAATGAAATATTTAAAAGCATTTGACGTACCTATGTCCCCGTAGGTGGGCCCTGGTGGGACTGGCATGTCAGGGTCCCCTCTAAAGTTGATCCCTGCATAGGGGTATTCATTCAAAGCAATGACCTGTCGCTACCACCAGTAGAATAAATATTCATTGTGGGGTTTGGGAACCCTAAATCCCCCTTGTAATTTCATTACCTCGGTCCATCGTGCCATGGCTTGATCATGAGGTCCTCTAGGAATAATCTCGACTCTAGGTTCCAAACCTAGAACCTTCTTGAAGAAAAAGCTGCATAAGATAGAGGCAAACCTAAAGTTTCTCTTGCTACCCTGTCTGCACTCTGTCAACTGGATCTTCATATTAGCCAGTAGTGAGGTGCACAAATCATATATTGTGGGTTTCAAGAACTCTACAGCATAGAACATGAGCAGCCTTGATGCCTGGTGTAGCAAAGCCAATCCGGTAATCTTGGTCAATGTGAGGACAACAATCTTGAGGTTGAGATTGTTGATCGCTCGTGTTAACACAAGATTGGTTAAGGTGCCAAGTGTTAAGAACAAGAATTTTAAACACTCTCATGAGGTTCCAAGCATAAAAATCACCCATGGATTTACGCTACTGAATTTCACACAAACACACAGGCGGGCGCTACCCAAATTTTCTACCTAAATTCTGGCAGAAAACAAATTGTGCAGAGTTATTCTTCCATTTTTCAGTCACTAATTTAAAACTTAGATTGTGAACAATTGAGAAGGTATTTTTGAAAACTGGAGGATTTTTTTGTTTATAACATTCCAAATAACAAAAACCTCTCCCAAATTTTCAAAATGTGTTATGGTTTGAGAGATATTAGACATAGAAATGGTGCTACCTAATTTCCTGTAGCGGTCATGGTTTTGATATTCGCCTTGTTGGGAGGTTGCCACCTGTCAAGGAGGATTAGAATGGATTCTCAAGGATCAATTAGATTTCAAGGGACTCCTACACCTAATATTTATCTCCAACAAAGGCCTCATGCAATGAGGTGGAGACATTTTATTAATGACTTCCAACAAATTCCTGAAAATTAGCAGTTTGTTGGATTTTTGTCTCTTTGATTGTTGCCACCTATCTCCAAGGTTTAGGATCCAATGGAGGAGATGGGATTCGACCTCATAAGGTTATGAGGATGTTATTTTATATTTAAGGAAATATCTCTTGGAGAGGGGATTGATGAGCCAAGACAGGCTAGAGAGAGGAGTAGGCAGTTTTCATGTGTGTGTTCATTTGTAAGCTTGTGGGCATCATATGGTTGTAATCATTACTGTTATTGGAGACTCATGAGAGCTATGATTTCAGATTGTAACTCTTTCGTTTATATTTCTTCTTATTTGAATATATTTCATATTTGAGGATCAAAGTATGCCAATGATTTATGGATCCCTAAGCAGCAAAGGATCTATTGTATTTTTCCCATCAGTCATTGTTTATATTCAAGTACTTGTTGATTCATTAAATTGAGAGGATATTTGTTTAGTGAACATTCTATCTTATGTTTTCCTTCTTCATTCTTCCACCTATCAGCATATAATCTTATTTTCTATTGAGCATCTTTAGTGCCTTCAATGAGTAGAATGTTTGTGACTCCATTGCCCATTGGTGTAGCCTACTGATCTGCAGTTTGCATCCCTCTCCCTTTATTTCTCCATCTTATTGATCCACCTATTCAAAACCAAAATTATCTTTTACATTCTGATGGGTTCTAAGCTTACACTTTAGCAGTCAAAGTGTGACTTCCAGTGCTAACATATTATTCCAAGATTACCAAGGGGAGCCTGATCATATGATAAGAAGGATTCAGAAGCTGGTTGAAGTGTAATAGACTTGGGAGCAGCTTGTAGACAAAGCACATGATCATCAATTGAAGATCAAGAAGGCGTTCAACAAGAAAGTGAATAAAGAGGATTTTCAACTAGGCGATTTGGTGCTCAAGTGGGATGCACCGAAGCAAGATAAAGGCAAGCACGGTAAATTTGAAGCTTTATGGATCGGTCCTTTCAAAATCTCTTAGGTATTCTCTAATAACACTTTCAAGTTGCAGAATATGGAGAATGAAGAAGTTTTTGGTGGCCCAGTCAATGGGCATTTTCTGAAAAAGTACTTTGCTTGAGCCTTGGGTGGATTTTCATGCCATTGTAAATATCATTTTTATTTTATTTTTGTATCAATAACTGACCCCATAGCCCTAGGATAAGGAAATAAATCTACTCATTCTTGGCAGCCCGCAGGGGGCATGCCATCCCCTATGGAGCCAATGTTATCACACTAAGTTGCCTTGGGTTTTTAGTTTATTTTTATCCTTTCCTTAGCCTTATATTTTAATTTTTAAAAGTTTCACCCCTTTTAAAGTTATGTTTGTTAGGACCCCTTTGATAAAGAAAGTGTTGAGTCGTAGCTTATGTTTTGATCCTCATTTGATTTTGGACTTAAAACCATTTTTGTTCATGACTTAAAATTTGGTCCCCTTCATGATTTGTCACTAGAATCAATCCTTCCCACGACTAGACTTATTTGACACACCCTTTTATTCATTCATGACCTCGTGGGCATGCCTTGCTGTCCTTTCTTACATGTCCAATCATTTTTTGAATTGGAGCACTGCCCTCTCATCGGGTGTTTCCATAGCGCCTTTCTCGTTCATCATGTTTCCACCACGATTTATGATTACCACAATTGATGTCATGTTCCTTGTTTTCAGTTCCAGGAGTTGGTTAAAATATACCTTCAATATCTCATATTTATGAGCCTTGATAACGGTTTGTGATTTTAACAATTCAAGAGTGTTGCATTGCGCAAACTCACAGTTCTGACCAGGTGACAACAGTGCTACCAGATCCAATGTTGAGTTAGATTCGAAGGTTGTGATGTTCATGAATTCATCCTAAAATATCGTTGAAACTTCGAACAAGTTTTTACTCCACAAGTATCTCAGGTTGCCTCCTCTGCACATAACTTTTTACAGAGAATTAGCTCTCATAGTTTGGATTATCAAGATTGCACAGTTGTGAGAGACTTTCTTCGCATCATCTTATCCTTGTCTCCTCTCATCTCAAACCTATGAACTTCACTACCTAGGTGTCAAAGTCTGATACATCCACCCACCATATCTATTGAGCTTACAACATCTAAATAGTCTATCTTCTACATACGCATTGCGCTACCCAAAAAGGCATTGCTTAACCACACTATGTCTCCCCTGCTTCCTTTGACATTTGAGTTGAGCATTTTTTACCCAACTTCAAAAGGGCCAATTACAAAGTACCCTCTCATTGTCTAAACTTTCAATACCTGCACAAATCTAAGGGTGGGGTTTCCACGGTCAATTCTTGGCTTATTAGCACTAGTCTATTTTAAAGGGGCATATTTGTCCATTTGAAGCTCGACTTTAGGTCCTCCTGGTCATTACTATCCCATAAGCTACAAGAAGCTCTCATTCTAAGCTATGGAGACTCCTCAGATGAAGAAGACACACAAAGGGGGCAAGGTGGTTAGAACTGAACCTGTGGATATGCATCTTTTTGATACAGAGCCCATGGCAAGAGAAGCTTTTCAAAGAGTGGGATGCCTCTCTTTCTGCAAAAATATGCAAAGAGTCCATCCTGAGGTGACAAGGTAGTTTTCCTTACATTTTGATGGCAGGAGAACCAAGGTAGGGGATTTATAATTTGAGGTGATTGAGGCTTCCATTTCAACTGCAATAAGAATCCCTATCACAAGTGAGAAATGGTTTAAATCCATGGCTTTGAATGCAGCCTATGCCAAAGATTTCCTTAAGCCTGAACATCAAGCCAGTGATTTGTCTAAAGGTGTGCCAAGGAATCAGTTGATTGAGCAGTTTGACAGGATATTGAAGATCATCCAGAGATACTTTACATGTGAAGGGAGGTTTAACACATTGTACCAGTACCATATAAGGCTTTTGTTGCATTTTACTGGTAAAATTGAAATGAATATTCCCTATTATTTGTTAAGGAGCATTGGTAATATGTCAGACATGATTCAATCCAAGTCTAAGGATGTGGATACTAGCATCTTCCACTCTAGATTGATTAGAATTCTAGTCTCTGAGGAATTGGGTAAGAAATATATTTCATGGGAACATTTTGTTGTTTCTTCTCACTTCAAGTTGGATATAGCATCTACTCCTCAATCATAGAATGCAAGCCCTTTATCACCCACCAGTGCTACTAAAGCAGGGACTAGCAGGAAGAGAAAGAGTAGAGTTCATGTTCAAGTTTTAGAGGTCATCAAGCAGGTAATGGGAACTGAGGAGGAATATTTTCATTCCCCACAAGGATAATTTTCACCTCCTCCTCCACTAGGGTTAGAAGAGGTTCCTTATTCTACCAAAACTGCAGTGAAGAAAGGGAAGAAGCTACACTTCCCCTCTTCTCCTCCAGCAGCTAATACCAAGGGCAAGAAACCTTTCACAAGTTCATCAGTTCCTAAAGAGGTTTTTGAAGAACAGTCCTTATTATAAATACATGTACAAAAGAAGAAGGGTAAAGGCATTGAAAATCTTGTGGAAAAGAAACAAGAAACCCATGTACAAAAGAAGAAAGATAAAAGAAAAGGTATCAAGAAGCCTGATGAGACAGACAAGGCAATTCCTATGCAGCAAGAAGAGGAGACCAAGAAAAATTATTTTGAGACTGTGCACGTCACTACTCCACCTAACACTCAGACATTCAAAATATTAATCAGGAAACTTAGGGATGCTACGAAAGAGGTGGCTCAATTGAAAATAGATGCCATGTTTGACAGAGTGAAGATGAAAGAGCTCATGGATGGCTATAGTCATACCCTTGACTTGGAAAGGTTTGCAGCAAGAAAGGCCTAGCTCCTTCATAGGCAACTCAAAAACCTTTATAGGAAGAAGAAAGGCTTTCAGTGTCAGAACAGGAAGCTCAAGGCAAAGTTGCAGCATTTTCAAGATGAAGTAGCTAAAAGAAACTTGCACGTATTGTTTAAAGCTGTTATTGAAAAAGAGACACCAACAGTCGAGGAGAACATAGCTCTACTGAAGAAGCATGTCATTGCTAAAAGGAAGAAGTCTGTTGTGCCAAATGAAGATCCTCCTTCTACAAGAAAGAGTGTGAGGTTAAGTGTCAAGGTAAAAAAAATAGCTGGTGAAAGGTGAGCCCCATTTTTTAGGATGGTTCCTTTTTGTGAGGCTAATCTGTTATTGAAATATTACCTCTACCACCTATACAGGCTTCTAAGTGCTTGATGTTCTGAGTTTTGGGTTTTTTGAGAAGAGCTAACTCCTTCAGCAGTAAGAATGCAAAAAATATGTAGTGCTATGGCGCTACAGAATAGTCTATTTTGGTGTTTCACTGATGTGCTACCTACAGTGTTTCCAAATCACCTAAAGATAATGGGGTTGATACTATTCAAAGTTACTACTTGATCTGCACATGTCCAAGCTAGAGGTGCTGCATTTTGACGGTGCTACTTAAATTTGCACAGAGACTCACAGTGGTGCTACTGAAATTCACTACCTAATATCTAGCAGAGACGAAATTTGCACACAGACGCACCACCGTGGCGCTACCGAAATTCACTACCTAATATCTCGCAAAGGCCAAAGTTTTCACAGGGGATAGGAAGGCTTGGTGATACCTTTTATACTTGTCCAGTTTTGAAGTGCGCTACTTAGATTGATACTCAAAGAGGCCACCAACAGAAACCAGGGATCCAAGAGGGTCAAGCTAACAACTTTTTGGATAGTTGATGATGGAGAAGATTGCAGAAACAACAGTTGAGAGCATGACGACAGCCACATGCTCATGAAAGACACATGGAAAATAGGGATTTTCACAGCAAAGGGGAATCAAGTCAGTTTGAATATTGGTTGGATTAGTCACCAACACTTTCCTATTTTATAGCATAGGTTGTTAGTCAAGTTGTTAGATGCAATAAATTCTTAGATATTTTCAGGGGAAGGAGGCCAACTTGTGCCTTCATCTATTGCCTCCCTTTTGTTATAAATAGATAGATGAAAATTCTTTAGTAGGTTCGGATGGTTGAGAAAGGCTCCCTTAGACTGTAATATTTTGATGAAGTTACTGTGAACTGGCTATGTACTTGATTTAAGACATCTTGGTTAATAGAAATCAACTTCTCTTTCAGCTTATTTTCTTCTGATGCTAAATGTTCATGCTTTGAATGATTCACATGAATGGTTGTGGTAATATTATGGTGGATGTTTGATCATTATATTAGCATGATGTTTATTTAGCTTATTTAGTTTCTGAACTCAATAAGATCTTGTGTTAAGAATCTTTCTTCCTCAGGCTTTTTGTAGACTTGATGTTTACAGTAGCCCCTACACCCTACTCATTGAAGTCTTCCCTCTCTTCATACTCACTCCTAATTATTGATTGAATTCAGCCAATACCTTGATTGTTGGTGCATCCTAGCCATGTTTTCTAAGTTGGAACATTATCATTTTGAGTCTTTTCCATTTGACCCTTTTAAAACACTCTTATAATCACAGATAACCTGATGGGTACAGGGATTTCCTTCCATGCAATCCAAAGGGTGTTGGTGCCTAATCCAACCAATATTCAAACTAAATTGATTCCCCTTTGCTACACAACTCCTTATTTTCCATGTGTCCTTCATGAGCATGTGGATGTCATCATGCTGCCAACTGTTGTTTCTGCAATCTTCTCCATTGTTGGCATAGGGGAAAACCCAGGGTTCAACGCTCAAGAGCACACCAACAAACCCCTAACTACTGGCCCTTTTAGCAACACATGCAAAGCAGAAGAAGTCTCACCCGAGGTAGAGGTAGGGGTGGTTGCGAGACTCAGGTGTCTGTAACCTTAGCTGGGACACGTATCTGTGATTATATTGTCTACATAGCACCTAGCATCGATCATTCATCAATATTCAACCCTTATAATACTTCGCAGACAACACAGAGCATCGCAGTGTGCACTTAGATCTACAGTATTTCAGCACTTAACCATGGTAACCCAGATCAGATCTAGTAGATCAGCACTAAGCATCCTCATACTCATCATATCTAACAATGATATATATCTAAGAAGCACAGAGCATAAATGGATATATCAAAGAACATAGCATAAGCAAAGATAAACACATTGAATCAAAGCAAAAAGCATAACACACATATTGACATGGTTCACCCCCCACCTTGGGGCTACTGATGGAAAACTGAGAGGGGGGGGGGGTGAATCAGTTTTTACCATGCTTAAACAATTATACTTATTTTAAACTCTTTGCAAAAGCACTGAATGACAATCACAATAGTGCAGGGAAGTAAGCAATAGAATATTTAGCATCAGTCACACACATGTGATACACAGAGACAGATATTTCCTGAGGAAACCCATAAAGAGTAAAAACCTTTTTTTCTTTATATGATAAGTAACAGTTACATTCTTTACATTATCATACATATGAGCACCAACTCATAATGAGGCTACAACCTCTATTTTGCAAGCTGCTACTTGCTGAGAGCACCAACTCTTTGTTTTCTCTAGCACCCACTAGAAGGAAGCACCAACTCCCTGGATTCTCTAGCACGAACTAGAAGGAAGCACCAACTCCCTGGTTTCTCTAGCACCAACTAGAAGGAAGAACCAACTCTGTGGTTTCTCTAGCACCAATTAGAAGGAAGCGCCAACTCCCTGAGTGTTTCCAGCACCAACTGGATGGAAGAACCAACTTCCAATCATATAGGCACCAACCTGTATAACAGAGAACAAGAGTTCTCCCTTGCACCACCCTGCCACCCTGGTTTCTCTAGCTGCAACCAAATGGAAGCTACAACTCCCTGTGTTCAAGCACCCACTTGAACCTATGAGGACAACAGTCCTCCCTAGCACCTCCCAACCACCCTAGTTTATAAATATTTTCTACTGAAACTTATTACAGTGATATAATGTTCAACAATGGCTTACTAGACTCATCACTATTCTGCTGCATTTTGTTGCTCTGTCTGCCTCACTGCCTTCATACACACATGACTTGCACTATTTGTTCTTCTTCTTTTTATGCTCTGTACGCCATTCCTCTTCAATGCACCTTTTGTCTTCTGTGTATTTGAGCTGCTGCACTCCACCTCCTTCTTTACACCTCTATCACTCACAACAGAAACAACTCACAAATCTCTTCTCTGTATTGTGTACTTATAGCTTCTGTGCACCTTGTGCATGCAATGTGTCCAATGCCTCTGCATACTCACACCACACTGATCTCTTCCACATATCGAGTGCTCTACTTAATCATCACAACTCTTCAGCTTCTCTGGTGATTCCCACCACGCGTCCAGCATCACTGCATGTTCTGCTGAGATTCCTTAGCCTCTCTGGCAGTTGAGACTCTTCGTCTTCTCTGGCACAGTCAAGCTTATCCTTTCTGTTTCAGTTACAGACTTCAATGCTCATCCATCTGTCAATCCCCTCTAATAATATTCTTCATTCACTGGAAGAAGCCTGGAGACTCTTTAGCTCCTCTGGCGATCACACAGAAGTCTCTTCGAATCTTATGGCATAAACCATCAATGGTTTCTAGCAGTTACACTGTGAGGAGCAAGATTATCCCTCCGATTATGCTCAAATTCACTTGCACCGTTGGATTAACTCTGAAGGATATTGTCGTTATTTATTCGTTTTACACTTTCGCAATTCAGAGATTCTGTGATGAGACATCTTGACTCTCCATGTCACGAGCTCCGAAATAGAGCTTAGCTTCATGATAATTCTCCCCTTAATTCTTCAAGAATGTGACTTTGGCTGTGACCACAGGCCTAATCAAAAAGGTATTTTGCGATTTCGTATTTCGCATTTTCTCACGTGAGTCTCCTTGAATCCTTATTTCACAAAACTCAAAAAGGATCTTGGTTTCTCTAGCTCCCTCCTCTACGTGACCACAGGCGGTGACCACTGTCTTCGCTAAAAGGCGCTACGAAATTATGATCTTCAACGAACCTGATCGATAGTCCACGATCTCGATTAATCAACGGTCCAGATCTCATCCTGAATTCACATCTCGCTATTCCTTAGATGGATATTCTCGTCACTCCAAGTCGTGATAGGCGATACTCCGAGATGGAGCTCAGATCAACGGTCCTCATTCTTGGTGATATGACGGTCCTTATCTTTTTGTGATCTTGCATCTCGTTGATCCTTAGATGGAGATTCTCGTCACTCCAAGTCGTGCTAGGCGATACTCCGAGATGGAGCTTAGATCAACGGTCCTTGTTCTTGGTGATCTGACCATCCTGATCTTTTTGTTATATCACATCTCGTTGATCCTTAGATGGAGATTCTCGTCACTCCAAGTCACGATTTGCGAAACTCCGAAATGGAATCTTTGACAAGGTATGATCTTCTACCATGCGTCCCCCTTGGATCAACGGTCAAGATTTTAATGAGACTTCACAACTCCATGAGCCTTCATTGTGCCTGATCAACGGTCCATATTTGTCCTCGATCTAACGGTTGAGATTATTTCTCAATTTCACATATCGTGAGTTCGAGGGGTGAAAGGTTGGATCATGTCATACCTTTGACTTTCCAATCAGCGACATGATGATCTTTTTCCACGTGTTCTATGGACCCAATGGTTCAGATCTTATAGTGATTTCAACACTTCATAGTCCTTCTTCATGCTTTATCAACAGTCCACAATCCTTGGTGATCTGACGATCAAGATCTTTTCGTGATCTCACATATCGTGAGTTTGAACCTCTTTCCTTTGGATTTCCTAATTTGCAAAACTCCAAAATCGAGTCTTTGTGGTGCTCTAATCTTTCGCCACGCATCCTCTTGATCCAACGGTCAATGACTGTCCTATCTGCCTTGTAGCTTCACCATATCTAACAGCTATTGGTCCTTCATAGTTACCCCATATCCTACGGCCCAGATCTTCTCGCTATTTCGCATTCTTGATGTGTAGGTTATCGACACCTTCAAGTCCCAATCTATGAAACTCTAAAATGGAGTCAAACCAACATATTTCAGCATTTCACATTTTGCCTCTTCAACATTTCAGCACTTCTATGGTGAAGTGTTTCAACACTTCAACTTTTGGTATCCAAACCTCCAGTAGATGTGCCTGCTTCACAATTTTAGGGATTCACATTTCACCGCTTCGGCATTTCGGCACTTCTATGGTGAAGTGTTTTGACACTTCAGATCCCGGTATCTGAAACTCTAAAATGGAGTTTACTCTTCCGATCTTTCCATGCCATTATCCCTGCACTGTTGTTCTTTTTCTTTGCCTTCCTTTCTGCTGACCTTCCTTACCTGCCTTTCTGTTGATCTTCCTTGCCTGCCTTTCTGATGATCTTCCTTGCTTGTTAAACATGCCAACAATCCTCTACACTATCTCTTCTTATCTTATCGAGCTTTCTCTGCAACGTCTTCCAAAAATAATTTTGGTGCCCATATGTTACATTCTTCTTTTACTCATGCCATCTTCACTGCTGTACTTGCCATCAATGACAAGCATACGCTACCTATTAAACATTTTCCAATAGCTACGTCCACAATATCTTCTTCTTTATTATCGTCTTCAATCTGTTACAAGCACAAAGCCTCCAAACCCTTCTTCAAATTGGATAGAAGATATGTGCAACTCACCAGCTCCTTCTTCCTTACATTACAACACTTAGCTTTCTATAGAAACCTCACAGTAACTTGCACTTAGCCTTGCAAACCTTACACACTTTTCACAAAGCACTTATTCAACATCACATAGATGCACTACCAATTGCACTAAGCAATCACATATACTACTTCTTATATTTCCTATCCTTCTATTTATACATTACAAAAGTGGGCCTAAATGTGGGTAAACCCACGGGCCGACATCCCTTTCCCATTGCATTAACCCAAAACCCTAAAAGGGGCCCAAAAGTGGACTGAGATCTTATGATCTCTACTTCGCCTGGAGCTCCATCTTTGACAAGTTGTCGAAGTCCAAAAACAATCAAATATGACCAAGTGTTCCTCAAAACTTGGTCAAGGGCCAACAATCCCCCAACACTCACCTGTGACTCGTCCTGAGTCACTCAGGTCTGATTAGTTCTGCTTCGAATTCCTCGAGCCTGGCTCGATCTGCTTCAACTTGTCGCTCTGCTACGACCTTCTATTCTGTGAACTCTTGGATAAGTGTGTTATTCAATGGCCCTTCAAGGCATTGTTGTGTTGAATTCACAACCTGCTCTAGCTCTATTCCTTGGCTCTCAATCTCTATAAATAGTTAACATGCCTTATCCTACATAGGTTGAAGTTGTTGATTTACTTCCACTACCTAGCTCTAGATCATATGGATCTGCTGCTAGGAGGTGCACTGCTCGTAAGACTGCTTCATTCTCTCTATGGGTGATAGGGCCTTTAGATGTACTTGTAACTTTTTGGCTTCATGCTTCGCCTCCTGGAGCTACGACTCCAATTTAGGTAATTTTAGATTCTCATTTAGGATCTCATATATCTGTGCACTTCTGCTAGTCAACTATTTTCATTCCTTAGTGAGTTCTTCAATACTTTCTATTGTTCTCTGGGAAGTCATTTCTCATTGGTCGCATTCTTCTTCCAAGGTTCTTGGTATAGCCTGAAGTTCTAATTCCACAACTCTTTGTTGAAGTTGTTGAATAACTTCAGAAAGCTTCATCACTTGGCATTCTATGGAGTCCTCTACCTTCTGCTCTAAGCCGGTCACAGAGCGAAATGATCTGTTGACTGCTTCTTCAATCCTGATTTGCTTCACGAGCAGATGCTCTTTCTTTTTTTGGATATTCGCTCTGTCTTCTTCAAATTTCACTTGGAGAGTGTCCTTCTCTTGTTGTGAAGCTCAGTGTTGTTCAATGATTTCCTCTTGTGCTTTCTTTAAGGCCTAGGTAGCCTGTGTTGTTTATTCCTGTGATTTTTGAAGGCGTACTTCGACTATGTCAGCAATCTTGCTGATTTGAACTGGTTCATTTCCCTATTTTGTTGTTCCTTCTGGCAAGGGCGCAGTGGAGACTGCGTGGCTAGATTGAAGTGCCTACTGCACTCCTTGGAGCTCGATCTCAATTCTATTGTACATTGTCTCTTGCTTGGCTTCCTTCTTTTCTTTTATCTCATCTATAGCTTCATTCATAGCTACGATGAGGAAACTGAAGTCATCCGGAGTGAGTGTGGTCTGCAGCTTAGTTACAGGTGCTTTTGATTTCTTCCAGGAGGAAGGTTCTAGAGGTGAACCCTTCCTTTTATTTATGATTTCTACTTCATCTTTTGGTCTTTATTCGATTTCTTCTAAGTCTTCACCATCACCTCCTTGGTCTGGTGTAATGGAAGTCATCCTTACAGATAGGTTGTCTATATCCTGGACTTCCTCAATCTTCTTCGTCTTCTTTGTTTTCTTTGTCTTACTGGGCCCAGGTGTATTTTGCACAGCTTCTGGGCTGTCAATGTCAGACACTTATGCAGGGTCTGCTGGAATAAGAAGGTTCACTGACCATTCCTTGGTGATATCCTCTAGGTATTCTTGTGTCAGCTTATAATAAAATTGAATTTGTTCCTTGTTCTCATCAGCGTGTGTTGTAATATATATAAAATGGTGGTCTGCATTGAACTTTATCAAAGGTCAAAACCTTTGTAAAGTATTTGGGGTCATGTGAGGCTAGGACTGGATGGAGAGCTTCAACTGTGTGTAGTAGGTATGAAATACGACATTTGATTGCCACTGCTTTTTCATTTCATTTGAGTACCACAGTGTACTGAAATTTGTAGCCAGTGGTTCAAAGGGGTCAATGTTGGGGAAGGTTGCACCTTATGGTAGCTCCCATGCAACGAAAGCTATAAGTATCAAGAGCCAGCTAAAATGAAATTCATGCCCCTGATCTTGGGCTTCTCTACAGTCAATATCTAGTTGATTCACCAGGTACTTCACCCAGTTCATATGTAGTCCCTCTGCGCACTTCCCTACAAGGTCAACTACAAATCCAGATACTGGCATTGGTCGATTCTTGTGTACCAACTTCCCTGCGATTATTTGACAGGTGAGGTGCACTGTGCCATTTTCAATAGAAGCCACCTTGTAACATCACGCACCTTTCTCAATATCTCCATAAGAGTATTTGATCTTCTGAGCAAGAGTGCAAGCCGCAGTCTTCCCAGGATAGTAATCATGGGGATCAGGGCCCTGCATGCTAAGCCCGCTGATCCGATTGATCGGCGCTAGATCAACTGTTATGCGATGGTTTAACCATAAGTATCCTTCATGGTAACTTGTCAGCAACAACTTCACACAAGCACTCACCTCTTGGTGTCTGTCAAAGTGTGGTATCTTCATAACGTTGAGAAAAGTGGACTGCATGAGGTTCATCATCCATTGTTGAGGGACGATATTTGAATTATTTCCCTTGGTTCTAATTAGGTACTTGTATAGGGCAAGTATGTTGTAAACTTTATGATCCCCCGGGTTGAAGTCACTAAAATTCAATGCTACAATATTGTCGTGATTTACGTGGACTATGCATACTCCTTTCGGCAAGTACGCAATGGCTAGAGTGTACTCAAAGTCTCTAGGCACACTATCTATGTTGATCACACCGCTCAGAGGTGGTATGTAAGCAGGTAGGATGGATGGAACCAACTTTGTGTTGGCCATATCATCTTTATGTTTGGTTCTTCTTTGTACGTTGGCTCAGGATGTTCCTACTCGAGTAGTCGATGGGGAGGCTTGCACTCCTCTCGTCAATGATTCCTGTAAACCTGTAGACAATCCTCACTCTGACATGACTCTTTCGGCTCTGAGGATAATGAGTACCTCTCTTACAGATTCTTCAGTTGCACTAAATTCGTCAAACATATACGCTCATGATCAATAGCTTAGGTTCTAAAAGTAACATAGGTACTGTAGTAAGGTAGAGAGTAAGGGCGGAGTAATCACTGTTCACAATTTAGGTAGTCTGCGGACTCAAATTCACAATTTAGGTAGTCTGCGAACTCAAATTCACAATTGGAAAAAGTGTCTTCCATGCATGGCGCGATGGATTAAGTAAGTAACTCTGTAATTGGTCGTTTGTAATGGATATGGGGCTTCCTTAACTCTGGTTCTGTTTGTTATGGTGCGGTCTAACATTCTGGTGATGAGCCATCAATGCTTTTCGATTCGTTCAGAGCAGTAGTCGAACGGGTATATCGGCCTCCAACGACTATATTGCTTCGCCATGGAAAAGTGACCCATGTTGTTGTTTTGATATCCTCACGAAGCTCTAATTTTGCAAAGTTTCTTTCAGAGAGGTTCCCTCTGGAACCCTCTGTAGCCTGTCGATCTAAGCTTTCTTTTTACTTAGCTTTCTAGCCTTCTTCCCCGTGAGCTTTGTCTCGGTAGTTCTTTTCTCATTCTGATTCTTATTTTCCTTGGGCGTATTCACTTCGCACTACTGAGGTTCTTTCCCAAGACTCAGGAGAAATACTTCATCTATATCTGGTATAGATACTCCAATCTTCTGTGAGTCCCCTAATTCTTTGACATCTGGGCTTCTAGTGTCAAATAACTTTGATTTATTCTCATGTTCCTCTATCAACTACGCAATCCTTCTGGTCATGAAATCTTTTAGCTCTTGTCTTTACTATTGTAATACCTTTTCTTCCTCCTTCTTTCTGGCTTGATCTCTCTCAATACAAGGTTTTCCAAGTAACATAGTGAATGGGGCATTGTCCTCAATAAATTTGATAATCTCAAAATCTTCCTCTGTCGAAGTTCCATTGACATTCACATATATCTGAGTGAGCCTTCCACACATGCTCACTAGTTTTACTCTGAATATCCCTATTCCTCCTAATGAAGGGATCATAATAGGCCTTCCTATAGCATCCCAAGTTCTTACTGGCATGATATTCACCTGAGTTTATTCATCTAAAACACAGTCAATGTCGAAGTCCCCTATTCTTGCTTCGATGCATTCTTTTTCTTTAAAGATCTCTGATAGCCTAACACGTCAGTGGTCAGTCAAGGTGTCTTTCATATGTAGCAATATCGTCTCAGATTCTCTCTGGGGTTCTACTATTTATGGATCTGCTTTAGGTTTTTCTTCATTTAGATTAATGCCTTGAATATTAGCAATCATTCTAGGGAAATCCAATACTTCATGGTCCAAGGCTTTGCAACATAGGCAACTAAATCTCGTACTAGGGCATTCCTTAGAAAGATGTCCTGGTCTTCTGCAACTATAACATAGGGTTAATCCTCTCTTTCTTTAAATGATTCCCAATGTTTTCTATATTGTGCACCAGGATCATGGTAGCTAGCCTGCAAAAAATTATTTCTACGATCCTGCATCCATTTGTTAGTCCAAACATTCTTTATATGCATAGTTATAACATATCTATAAGATCTATTCACATCAAACTTTCTTTCATCTATTAATTCCCTAGTTTTCAAGCTAGGACAGATTCTATCAAACATACCTAGATCCATGCTGTAGAAAAAATAATTCACTTATCTTACTTCTATAGAGCACAAAGCTTTCAGATCTAAAAAATTTAACTATTCTTACCTTTATCAAAGCATTGATCTTATATATCTTACCTATTTTATTCAAAAACGTTCAGATCTCATTTCTTTTCTTCATATCTGGCCTTCTCTTTTTATATCAAGTACAATACTGCGCACTAGGACACAGGTCCACGCACAGGGCTTCCATAATTTCAGGACAAATCTTTTCACCAAGCTTCTTCTTCCTTAGTTCCCAGAAATCATAGTTTCAATCCTGACAACGGAACCATTTGTTGGCACAGGGGCAGACCCAGGTTTCAACACTCAAGAGCGCACCAACAAATCCCTAACTACTGGCCCTTTTGGCAACACCTGCGAAGCAGATGAAGTCTCACCTGGGGTAGAGGCAAGGGTGGTTGCGAGACTCAGGTGTCTGCAACCTTAGCTGGGACACGTATCTATGATTATTTTGTCTACAGAGCACCTAGCATCAATAATTCGTTAATATTCAACCCTTATTATACTTCAGAGACAACACAGAACATCATGGTGTGCACTCATATCTACAGTATTTCAACACTTAACCATGGTAACCCAGATCAGATCCAATAGATTAGCACTAAGCATCCTCATACTTATTAGATCTAACAATCATATATATCTAATAAGAACAAATAATAAATGGATATATCAAAGCACATAGCATAAGCAAAGATAAACACATTGAATCAAAGCACAGAGCATAACACGCAGATTTACGTGGTTCACCCCCCACCCTAGGGCTACTTCCATAAGATCTTCTTCTTTATTATCGTCTTCAATATGTTACAATCACAAAGCCTCCAAACCCTTCTTCGCATAGGACAGAATTTCTACGCAGCTTGTCGGATCCTTCTTCCTTACGTTACAACACTTAGCTTTCTATAGCAACTTCACAGTAACTTGCACTTAGCCTTGCAAACCTTACACACTTTTCACAGAGAACTTATTCAACATCACATAGATGCACTACCAATTGCACTAAGCAATCACATCTACTACTTCTTATATTGCCTATCCTTCTATTTATACATTACAAAAGTGGTCCTAAATGTGGTTAAACCCACGGGCCAACATCCCTTTCCCATTACATTAACCCAAAACCCTAAAAGGGGCCCAAAAGTGGACTGAGATCCGGTGATCTCTGCTTCGTCTGGAGCTCTATCTTTGACAGGTTGTCAAAGTCCAAAAATGGTCAAATATGATCAAGTGTTCCTCAAAACTTGGTCAAGGGCCAACATCCATCATCACTTATCCAAAAAGTTGTTAGCTTGACCCTCCTGGATCCCTGGTGTTTGTTGGTAGCCTCTTTGAGTAGCACTCTGGGTAGAACACTTCAAAACTGGACAAGTAGAAAAGGTAGTGCCAAACCTTCCTATCCCCTGTGCAAAATTTGGCCTCTGCAAGATATTAGGTAGCAAATTTCGGTAGTGCCACTATGGTGCATCTGTGTGAAAATTTCATCTCTGCCATATATTAGGTAGCGAATTTCAGTAGCGCCAATATGAGTCTTTGTACAAGTTTAGGTAGCATCGTCAAAACACAACACCTCCATCTTGAACATGTGCAGAGCAAGTAGTAACTTTGAATAGTATCAACCCCATTATCTTTAGGTGATTTGGAAGCACTATAGGTAGCACATCAGTGAAACACAAAAATATACTATTCCGTGGATCTTTGTTTAGTGAACATTCTATCTTATGGTTTCCTTCTTCATTCATCCACCTTTCAGCATATAATCTTGTTTTTTGTTGAGCATCTTTAGTGCCTTCGATGAGTAGAATGTTTGTGACTCCATTGCCCATTGGTGTATCCTACTGATATGCAGTTTGCAACCCTCTCCCTCTCTTTCTCTATCTTTTTGATCCACCTATTCAAAACCAAAATTATCTCTTACATTCTAATGGGTGTTGAGCTTACACTTTAGCTAACAAAGTGTGACTTTCAGTGCTAACATTTTTGGCACCATTGTCAGGGACAGATTTGAGCAGATTGAAAATATCCCTGGGAAGAACGACATTGCACAGCTCCATATTTAGATGGTGATTGAAGTTGGACACCTTCAAGACTACACATTCACCATGGCGACTCCATTTTTCAAAATCTATTGGTGACTCCACTCGAATGAGACCAATTAAATGGCTATGAAGGCTATCCTGGTCGGGAGGTTTACCCCACTCAATTTCTCAGTCATAGATGATTATCCACATCCTTTTCCTCTTATTGATGAATGATAAGATCTGCTGCCTAGATTTTATGAAGGTGAGGATGATATCCCTATTAAGCATGCTCAAGAATTTCATGCTTTGATGCAACAGCTTGACATCCATCATGAATATATATTGATGAAAATGTTCATGTATTCATTGGATGGGGATGCACATAAATGGTATTTCTTGTTACCCCCTTCTAGCATTTCATCCTTGAAGGATTTCCACAGAGTATTCAATGAACACTGCAAAAGGTTTTATCCCTCTGAAAGTATTTTTCATAATTGTTGTGAGAGATATGTAGAATGTGCTCAAGATTTGTTAGATTGCTCTGCTGAATATAAAGATGAAAACGATTTTATTCACTGTTCAAATGAAAGCATAAAGAATACTCCTGTATTTGGAGAGGAAAACATTCATAACTTTGTTTTAGATCAAAATCATGTGTATGAACAACTAGAAGCAGCAGTTACTGTTGTTCCTGAAATGGATATTTTTAACAATTATATTCTTGATGAAATTAATGTTTTAGAGGTTGATCATAGGTATGAAGGGTAGCTTGTTTTTGATGAATATTCTAGTGATGATGAGCAGCAAGCTTATCCTATATTTGATCACTATGAAGACAGGGAGTATGATGTAGAGTTTGGCCTTGTCACAGAAGACATAACCCGAATATTTGACCAGGAGCAGCCCTTAGTTGAGGCACATGAAGAGATCGTTTATACACAATCATCAGTGGATCAACAACCACCTACATCAATCCTTCTTCCACTTGTACCCATAGTTTACAGTAAGCAACTTGAAGTGGAAAAATAAATATGCTATCAGTCCCATGTGTTTTTTCACCATTTTTATGATCCTGTAGGGGTGTATATGGAGTTGTATTTCTCAAATGTTTTGGAACCTGTAAACTTTATTGTGTCAGTAGCAGTCAGAGGAGATATAGGAAATGTTTTCAAACCATTTTCATATTCCTCTTATCTATTGTCAATCATTGGCATTATAAAGACTCATGTTAGCAAGTTGCTTGAATGGCTTTGGTGGAAGTTTTCCTTCACCTAGAACAATGTAAAAGTCAGTTAGCTTAGGTTTTGTACATAAATAAGTTCCATCAAGAGCAGGTGTGTTTGATTTCTATTTGAAAGTAGAGTAATATAAGTTGTCAGTATGTTGTCTTTAGAACGATCAGATAATGGCTCCACAAGACCAAAGGATAAGGCACTGAAACTACAAGAGTTCTTAGAGCCTCAAAGGGTGGAATCTATCCCCCATGGAGCCTATGTTAGCACACGATTGGTTAAGGTGCCAAGTGTCAAGAAAAAGAATTGAAAACACTCTCAAAAGATTCCAAGAATAAAAATAACCCACATATTTATGCTACCAAATTTCACATAGAAACACAGGCGAGCGCTACCCAAATTCACTACCTAAATTCTAGCAGAAAACAAATTGTGCAGAGTTATTCTACCAGTTTTGAGTCACTAATTTAAAACTTCGATTGTGAACAATTGAGAAGGTATTTTGAAAAATGGAGGAGGTTTTTGTTTATAACATGCCAAATAAAAAAAACCTCTCTCATTTTTTCAAAATGTGTTGTGGTTTGAGATATATTATACATGGAAGTGGTGCTACCAATTGTTTTACAATGGTGCTACCTAATTCCCTGTAGCAGCCGCGGTTTTGATATTCACCTTGTTGGGAGGATGCCACCTGTCAAAGAGGATTCGAATGGATTCTCAAGGATAAGTTAGATGTCAAGGGACACCTTCACCTAATATTTATATCCAGCAAATGCCTCATGCAATGAGGTGGAGACATTTTATTAATGACTTCCAACAAATTACTAAAAATTAGCAGTTTGTTGGATTTTTGTCTCTTTGATTGTTGCCACCTATCTCCAAGGTTTAAGATCCAATGGATGATATGGGATTTGACCTCCTAAGATTATGAGGATGCTATTTTATATTTAAGGAAGGAAATATCTCTTGGAGAGGGGATTGATGAGCCAAGAAAGGCTAGAGAGAGTAGGAGAAGGCAGTTTTTGTGTGTGTGTTCATTTGTAAGCCTGTGGGCATTTTACGATTGTAAGAATTATTGCTATTGGAGACTCATGAGAGATGTGATTTCAGAATGTAACTCTTTTTTTTATATTTCTTCTTATTTGAATATATTGCATATTTGAGGATCAAAGGCTGCCAATGATTTATGGATCCCTAAGCAGCAGAGGATCTACTGTATTTTTCCCATTAGTCATTGTTTATATTCAAGTACTTTTTGATTCATTAAATTGAGAGTATCTTTGTTTAGTGAACATTCTATCTTATGTTTTTCTTCTTCATTCTTCCACCTATCAGCATATAATCTTGTTTTCTTTTGAGTATCTTTAGTGCCTTCGATGAGTAGAATGTTTGTGACTCCATTGCCCATTGGTGTAGCCTACTGATCTACAGTTTGCAGCCTTCTCCCTTTATTTCTCCGTATTGATGATCCACCTATTCAAAACCAAAATTATCTTTTACATTCTGATGGGTGTTGAGCTTACACTTTAGAAGTCAAAGTGTGACTTTCAATGTTAATAGCTCAGATGGGGAGTTGACTCCCGACTTTTGGGGTCCCTACTACACAGTGAGCATCTATGTACTCCTCTATCTTCATTCTTCTCCCTTCTCCTCGTGTTTTGAGGTTTACAACCTCACCCCAACATGATAACCCAGTCAAAAACTAGATATACTCTACTTCAATCCTCCATGGTTTCCCATCAAGGTTGAAGCTTTCATTGTCAGGGTCCCAGTAATCCACAAGCATCTCAAGCAACCTCACCTAAGCCCTCATCCCTTTGAGTGCCCAAAATTTATATAAACCACATCTTTTCAAATCCATTTGGGCCCCCAGATCTCTATCCACAACAACATATACCTCCTCGTGCTCCCTTTCCCTCCATTCTAGCACCATGTTACCAGATAAAAGTCAAAATTTGAGTTAGAAACCATAGAATCTATTGATTACGGACTTGTACATGAGTTTCTTCATTTACAAATAAGCATAGGGCTGATTATACATGGTCTATGGTTTTCACAATCGCGTATAACCTCACGTATACACGGCCTGATGAATGCTAGCCCACGTACACCTTGTTAACCATTTTGTGCCCTAATTTACTCAAAATTTGAAGCCTAATTTAAAAATTTAATCCACTAGAAAGGAAGAGGAGGGGAAGAGAAATTACCTGGTCCAGACGGTTTCTGATTTCATCGCCTAACACTCCCACAATTACCAGTTGAAGATCGGAGGTATTTTGGTCCAATTTTCACTATTTAGGTAAAAAATCAAAATGGCATAGTAATTTTTCGTTTTGTTACTATTTATAACAGTTTTTACCCACTTTCTATAGTTTTGAGTCATTTTTTCACCTAATGGACTAATATAGAAGTGGATTGAGTTGGTTTTTTGTAGTTTTCACCAAGGATGCTTGTGGATTTCAATGTTATGTTGACCATTTGTAACCACGGGAAGGTATTTTCACTACCCAACATATAGGATAGGTATCCATTCCATCATGCATTTCCACATCATCCTATAAATATCACTTTTATGACTTATGTACAAACCCATTTGTTGCGACATAGAACCTTCCATCTACTATAAGTGGTGTCATTATCAAGTGGTAGAGACTTACCAAACATGGGTGCCTTAGTTAGATCCTCTGCTTCATTTGGTGCCCATGCAGAGATTTTTCCATAGGACCGGGAGTCTCGTATAACATAATACATGAATTTATGTTGAGCCTCATTCCTCACTCATAAACATGATTCCTTACACTTGGAGAACTCCCAACTGATTTTAATTTAAGCTCTTTTCCATCTCATCTTCAAAAAGTGAAAATATTTCCGAGTGAACTTGTCTCTTTCACACTCGTAAATTGGATTTGAAAGAACATCTATTTGACACAAGTTTATCCCTTTTTCACACCAAGTAGACTAAATTTCATGAAAAGGACATTTTTTGGCATTAAGTTGTGATTGCATCTCATGCCCTTGCTTGCTGTATTGAGCCTATAGTCAGTTCTCACTTTGCATTATAAATTGTTTGCCTCGGCAGTTTTGGCATCCTCAACCAAGCAGAGCCTCATTTATATCCTTCGCAATTTGGCACCCTATACCTAGGAGGGAACATTCCCTCGAGTTTCCATCTTCTGCATGCATCTCCTTGCATTGAGCATAGGTATGTTCCACTGCTGGAACTAGTTTTGCTTACTTACGACACTCATTTCCTCCTCTATATCATAGCATTCATTTGTCTATGAAAAAAAAAAAGATGGGCGGGACGAGAGTATTATCTTATATTAGCAGCAGTTGTGTTTCCTTTGAACAGAGAACAAGGTTATTGAGTCCATTTATCATCATAATTTTGGGTTTAGCATGGCCTTAGGAAGTTGAGCTCATTACAGAGTCTTCTCTATCGACTGGTTACTCTTCCAATCCCTATGAAGAATTTCATCGATGCCTCCTACATCTCACAGTTTCATCATTGAGTCTATGCTATCAGAGTCTTCAATATGTCTCATGCTCTTGTTCAAAGGAATTATATCAACATGTTTCGACCATTCCTTAGAACTCTTGACTTTTCATGTCGGCCATACCCTCAGTTTGTCTCAGACATGATATTGTAGTCCTATCACGCACCCTGGTCCTACTTTCATCATTGGTAGGTAAACTTGAACCCAACAGTAGACATTTCATCATTGGTCATTGATTGGGTGGTCTCCCTTGTGTTCGATAACAAGACATCTATTCACACATTGGGATTCATGTAGTGTCTTGGATGCCATTATCCTTATTGGTGGTTTCCTCGCCTTTGTCAGCATTTTTCCTCATTGGTTTCTATTCAGAGGGTCTTTTTCATGTACCACTTGCACTTGGCGCACGTGAAATATGCACAGGGTTGTTGGTTCATGAACATGTTCTTCATCTGATTTCCCCCAAATCATGAAGCTCTTGCTTTATACCTCATGTTGAATGATGAGAAATGCCTTAATACTCTCCTTTCAGCGTGTCTCCTTCCATTGAATTCAACTCATCTATTCTGGAAACGGGACCTAGAGTCTTATGAGTACCTTGAGGCTTGCAGTCATTAGTGGCATGTTCTCTCGCCATCGACAGTTGGGAATACATCAATGTATTATGATCGATGGATTCTTCAGTTGTTCAACACTGACTCCTTTATTCACACTTGTAAGAATGTACTTGGTTCCATGATACCTACTTTCATTATCAGTAGGTTGTCTCGCGTTTGTTAACGGTATACCTCAATGAACGGTAATCAAATGATGCCTCATTTGTGTTTGACCTCAACTCCTTTATTCACATAATGTACACTTGCACCCTTGGTTGATTGTTTAGAAGACTTGAATACATCAATATGTGGCCACAACTTTCCTAAGTTGTTTCTTCCTTTTCATTGGACCAATACCTATATGACTTCAGTGATCATGGGAGATCATATTGTACTCCATTGTATATAGATATCTTCAGATTTGATTTTGAGACTGGTTCTATTGTGCCTTGTTCGTTGTGACAACTTTTGGCATGTAACCGCATTTGTATTTTCCTATTCATGGCCAAGGACAGTTGTTTGGTATATTTTCACATGGATCTGTAGTGTAATTCTATTCGCAACCATGTATGCAACGTCGGTGCAGAATGTAATGAGAAACTAGTTCTTCCAGTTGGTTCTTTTTCCATCACTCCACTTATGGGTTATTTATAATGTATTTTGGTCATTGCATATATTCCTCTGACCTCACACATTAGGGGGCATATGTTATAGAAATATTTTCCTCACCATATGCAATCTTGCACAGAAGGCCTTTTTCCATTTCCCTATGTAGACTTGTCATCCCTATTTGTAAATTCCAGAGCTAAAAATACATATTTTTCCACATGTACACACCTTGCATACTATACAACATGCATATACATAGGTTGCACCACTACAACCCACATACATCGGTATTTGTGCCCAAAAATGAAAATTGGTGTCGGGTTTCCATGTCACAATAGGAGATCTATGATCCTTTTCCTTTCATATACTGGAAATGTTCTGACTCATCCCTTCAATTCCATTTGAAGGCTATAAATAGGTCAATTATGAGCTATGGAAAAGACGATAAAGAATTCAAGTTTGAGAGAAAAGTTACTTTGGAGAAATTATTTACTTCATATTGAGTCTGCATCTCTTTTTCCTTTAAGTCTAAATAGAGTGTTCAACCCCCAAGCTCTTACCTTATTGATTGAGAACTCTATTGTCTCTCTTCTTTGAGCTTTCCTTTGGTGGAGGATTGAAGTGGTGGAGGCCCAGCTGGAAGAAAATTATTTTCTCGGTTCCAAACCGTGCCGACACATAAGTCTATAACATTTTCACTTTTGTTGATTATATATTAATAGAGATACTATTTTCCCGTCCAATTGATATCTTGAAAATATTTGAATTATTATTCCATGGGCGTATTTGTCATGTTTATTAATGCATTATGCTATTGAATGTGCTAACATCATTTATTATCACCATATGCTTGTTTTGCTTGGTTGTTGAGTACTATTTGCAGGTATAATGTTTTGGGTCAAGTGCTCAACGGTTGACTTCATCGAACGTCTGAATGAGGTATGCCTTTTATATTTTCTTTATAGCATATTTGTTTATATAGCATACTTGAGAACACAGTTGATTTATGCAGTCATTTCCGTCTGTCATGGTTTTCCCGTAGCCATAGAGAGATTTTCCTCGTAACAAAAATTTAAAAAGAAGAGGTGACAGTTTGGATATACAAACTCCTCACAACTGAAGCAGGACAAAGGAAGCCCAAACCCACAAAACAAGGGACAGATAAAAGATGGTCACTCTCAGGACAACCAATCCAAACCATAACCCAAGAAGGGTAATGAGACGTCAAAGAAGGACATGGGAAAATGGTGTGAATACCATAAAATCCCTTGGCACAACACTGAAGAATGTTTCTCCAAGCAGTCATTGGTGGTCGAGCTGAAAGATTTTGATTCAGAGGCATATTCTAATGCCAAATCAAGTCCATAAAGTGGGAAGCGAATAATCGATTCCAAATTACCTATTGCCACTATCGCTACCACCAAAGTCAAACCAACCAAACCAAAAGAACCAGAGGAAGGGGAATTCCTCTTTCACTCACATATGTGGGTAAAGAGGACTCCATTTCATTTCATTTTTGATAGCGTCAATCAGAAGAACCTGATTTCAGCGAAGGTCGTCAAGTGGTTGGATCTTTCGATAACACCGCACCCGCATCCCTACACCATCGGCTGGATTTTCCAAGGATGAGATATCCATGTCAGCCAATAGTGTCATCTTCCCTAAAACATCAAGCCCTTCAAATATGAGGTATTCTGTGATATTTCTCCCCTTGAAGTTTGTGATTTTCTTTAAGGCCAACCATATTTGTGGAAGTGACATGTTGTGTATGAGTCTAGACCCTGTAGTATTATTATTAATTTGGGTATAAAATTATACAGAATACCAGAGGTAGCGTCTCCTACCACTATTTGTTTAATCCCTGCTAAAAAATGAAGGTCATTTCATAGACCAATAAGTCCATCTTCTTTGTGATATGTGCTCGCAGTAAGAAGAAGGTTGTCACCACATCCATGACCTCTACACATAGTCTCTCTTAGCAGTAGAAGAAAGTGGATGGGATTGTGGAAGAGTCCCTAGTGCACCATTGCCTAATGGACTAGTATATTGTTTCCAATTGATGGGAAATGAAGAAATCAAGCATCGGATCCAAGAGATGCTTTAAAAGGGGCACATATGACCTAGCTCCTCCCCTTGCAGAAGCTCAAATGTGTTGGTATAGAATAAAAATGGGACTTGGAGGCTCTGCATTGATTACAGATCATTAAACAAAATCACAGTCAAGAACCAGTACCCAATTCCCCAAATTTATGACCTTCTTGACCTACTCATGGGGGGAAATTTCTTTAGTAAGATTGACCTAAATTTTGGATACCACCAGGTTCCCATCGAACCAACTGATGTATGGAAGACAAATTTCAAATCTAAATAAGGTCTCTTCGAATGGTTGGTCATGCCCTTTGGCTTAAAAAATGCACCATCAAATTTCATGATATTCATGGATGATGTATTGAGACCCTTCACCAACTCTTTTGTGGTGGTATATATGGATGACATCCTCATATTTAACAGAACTTGGGAGGAGCACATGCATCATATTCAACAAGTTTTTGGCACTCTGTGATAGCACAAGCTATATGCCAACTTGGAAAATTTCTCCTTTGGAATGAACAGGGTCCAATACTTGGGATACATTGTTGATGAGCATGGGGTACATGTGGATCCAGCTAAGATCCAAGTCATTCGTGACTAGCCATCCCCGACCATGCTAACCGATATTCATAGCTTCTTGGGACTTTCCAACTTCTATCGAAGGTTCGTGATGGGATTCTCCCATATCGCATGGGCCCTCAACCAACTAACCAAGGGCGATGGCAAGGAAAACTTTACATGGGGGTAGGCACAAAAAAAATAATATGATGATCTGAAGCATCACTTGTGCTCATCTCCAGTACTCTCCTTATATGATCTGAAACAACCGTTCAAGATCGAGACTAATGCCTCTGATTATGTTGTAAGTGTATTTCTCACTTATCATGGTCATCCAGTATCATACCATAGTGAGAAACTCTCAGATACTGTCCGGAAATACACAACCTATGACAAAGAAATGTATTCCATTGTGAAAGCCTATCGTCAATGGAAACATTACATTCTGGGAAAGGAGAAAATCATCCACACTAATCACAAGCCTCTACATTTCATACAGACACAGGGAAGTTGCAGAATGACCGCCATCAAAAGTGGTCCACATACAGACAATAGTTCAATCTAAACATCAAGTATATAATAAGGAGCACACATTATGTCACTGACTACCTCAATCACCCTCCCATTGTTTCACCATGATGCTCAATTTCTATGGGAATGAGGCATTTGAGTGGCCCCAACTTTATCAGCATGGGCATGACTTCACTACCACCTATTAGCTCTTGGGTACATGAGCAAATGTCACCAATTTTCACATCCATGATGGAATGTTATGCCATCTGGTCCACCTCTGTGTTCCCACAAGTGAGCGTTCAAATCTCATTTGGGAGGCTCACTACAGTTGGATGGAAGGAAATTTTTGCATGGAGAAAATGATGGTCATTCTACATAAAAAACAATATTGTCCAAAACTTCGAGAAGAATCCATCAAGTATATCATATCTTGCACTTCATGTGTCATTTCCAAGCCAACCATCAAGAAGCAAGGATTATACACCCCTCTTCCTACTCCTGAGAGGCCTTGGGAATCCATCTGGATGGATAACATGTCTTTCCTTCTGTCCACCAAGAATGTCAATGATTGTGTATTTTTCGTGGTTGATCGGTTTTCAAAGATGGACAGTATCAAAGCCTGCAAGAAGAGCATCACAATGGCAGATACTGCTAAGATCTTCTTCGAACGAGTGTGGGTCCATTTTGGGATAGCATAGACCATAATGTTGGATCAGAACAATAGGTTCCTCAACACATTTTGGTCGAGTCTCTGGTCACTATTGGAAACCAAGCTCACTAAATCCATTGTTTTACACCCCCAAACTGATGGCCAGACATAGGTCATCAATCAGATGATTGTGCACACCTTACGCATGTAAAACTGTAAGCATCCATGTACATGGGATGAGATTCTTCCCTATGTTCATCACAACTACAACAGGGATCTCCATAGCTCCACCGACCATAGCCCATTTCAGGTGGGGCTAGGATTTCAATCATTGGGTTCCAATGATGTTGCACTACTTCTTGGAACCACATAGGTAGAATCTTCCCATGATCAATCTTCTAAAAAATCCACTAGATTCATTGAGTGGATTCATCACATCCGCCAATAGGTCCATGAGATTTTGCAGAAAGCCAATGTTAAGTACAAACAACGCCATGATCAACACCAAGTACCGCACCAGTTTCAGGTGGGAGACAAGGTCTGGTTACATTTTCATAAAGAGAACCTTACAGGGGCCCATCAGAAGCTCAACTCACTTCTCTATGGACCTTAAACTATCACCAAGGCTATGGGTACCAATACTTTTGAGCTCAACACTCCACCCTTCCTTGGCTTGTGCCCACTATTCAATGTGGACCTTCTTCGGCCATATTTTCCACCATTATTGAACACCTCATAGATTGAAGAATAGTTGAAACCAACATAGCTCAACCCTGCTTGCATGGAATAGGAATCCGCTGATCAGATAGTTGACACATAGGTCAAGGGCACTCGCTGAGAGAGGATTTAGCTTTATCGGGTTGTCAAGGCAAGGCAACTCCTACACCAAGGTATGTGGCTCACCCAGGGAAAAATTCAATAGATGTTTCCTCATATGATCAAAGAACTCAATGAAATGGAAACCATTACTTCCTAAGGGGGGAGGATTGATCTAGGTGGATATTTGTGGCCACCCACCTATTCCAATTGGATTCTCTTGATAGTTTCTAGTTCAGCACATTCTTCTGTAATTCTTTGTAATTGTGGGTTCTACACTTTTGGGGTTTTCTGAAGCCCTACACAACATCTAGGTGGAGATTGGTGGCCTCCCTATAAATGTGTTGAACCTGCACAGAATATATCTAGCTAAACAATAATACACACATTTTTAGAGAGAATTGGAGAAAGAAGGAGGGAAAGAATGGAAGAATTCTCATTAACCATTGTGAATAATGAATAATTTACACATGATATACTCTGTATAAATCAATGAGTTCGACTTGAGGATAACCAATGCACCATAGTGGTGGTCTAGAGTGATCTAGACACACACCAACAGTTACAGGAATGAACTGCCACCTAATCTAGTCCCTCGGGCAGTTACAGGAGTGAACTGCCACCTAGTTGAGTTAACTAGTCAACTAGTCTTCAGTTAATTGACTGAACATAGAGTAGTGAGGAGTTAACTTAGGGAATCAAGGCTAATGTGCCACTATGGTGATGATACCAAGGAAAGGTTGAATTATCATGGTGATGATCCCAATGTTGCATGGTGACAAAGCCAATGCAACATCTAAACTCAACTCAACTAGTCAAACTGAAGTGTCAACTAAAAGAGAATATTCTCCAGGTGGAATATTATCCCCTAAATTATAGGAGACTGGATAATGACTAATTATGACTAATAAACAAGGAAAAATAAATCCTAGGTGTGTGTGAAGTAACTCCAACACCCCCCTAAACATCACTATGGTGAAAATAAAGATTGGGTCCCAGCAACGAGGCCATGTTAGGTACCCAAGTACAAAAGATACACTAAAAATAAAGTGAGGAAAGAGGGAAAACCTCATGATAAAAATCCCCCCTCAAGGTACAATGTATGTAAAAAGAAGAACTATAGTTGTTAGGAAACAGTGTCCTTCACTCTAAGATGACTTTGCAGAGAATGGAATTTCTACTCAGTGAAGGTCTTGGTGAAGATGTGTGTCGTCTATTATGTTGAAGGACAGAACTATAAGTCGATGATCCCCTCGTGTACTAAGTCTCAGATGTAGTGCATGTGGATCTCGATGTGCTTCATCTGCTGCCTTTGAACTGGATCTCTGTAGAACTTCAGAGTGCTCTGGTTGTCACACCAGATGATGATCAGACGATGAAACTGAATGCCCCACTCAGTGAAAAAATGTTGTAGCCACATAGCCTGAATGGTTATGTTAACTACCCCTCTATACTCTACCTTGGCTGAAGATATAGAAATGGTAGCTTGATTCTTTCTCGACCAATAGATAGGCATGAAAGCAAGACTGAGTGAGTAACCAGATGTGGACTTGCAATCAATGCTATCATGAGCCCAGTCGGAATCAGTAAAACCAATGTGATATAATGTAGAGTCTGTTGCATAATGAATCCCAAACATGACGGTGCCCTATATGTATGAAAGGATACGCTTTGCATATTTCCAGTGTAACTCATGCGGCTCCTACATGAACCTAGAAACTGCGCCAACTGCATAGGAGGGGTCTAGTCTGGAGTGTGTGAGATACAAAAAGCTCCCCATTAGCTGTCTGTACAGTGTGTTGTCAACCAGTGGAGTCTCCCCACCATCCTCAAGTTTGACTCCTGATAGGAAAGGAGTCGGAGAAGACTTGTAGTCTGTCATGTGAAATATCTCAAGGAGATCTTGTGCATACTTGTCCTGAGACAGTTTGATGCTTAATGCATCATGACTGATCTCAAGTCTAAGGAAGAAGTGTAGCAGACCCATGTCTATCATCAAAAACCTATCATATAGAATCCTCTTGACTGTAGCAATCACTGAAGTCGAGCACTCGGTGATCAACAAATCATTGACATACAAAACTAAAAGTAGAAGTGAATCAGTCATCCTGAGCATGTAGACATTTGGGTCTGATTTACAACGTACAAAGTTCTGTGACAATAGGTAGGAATCCATATTGGCATACCATGCCCTCAGAGCCTGCTTGAGGCCATAAAGTGACTTCTTCAGTCAACAGACCAAAGATGAGTCCTGCATAAATTCCTGGGGTTGTTCCATGTAGATCTCCTCAGAGAGATCACCATGAAGAAATGCATTATTCACGTCCATCTGATGGACTTCCGATCCCTTGGCTACCGTAATGGAAAGGGACAATTGAATGGAATCCATATTCACTACTGGAGCAAAGGTCTCATCATAGTCAATACCATGAACCTGTTGAAAGCCTTTGGAAACAAGCCTAGATTTGTATCTGTTGACATGTCCATCTGTTGCGCTCTTGGTCCTGTAGACCCATCTGCATCTGACAAGTTTCCTCCCATAAGGAAGGGGAACCAGATCCCAAGTCTAGTTCTCAAGGAGGGAGTTGTACTCCTCCTGGATGGAAGATTCCCAAAAGGGATTTCCATAGCCTCTCCATAAGACTGTGGATCTGAAGAATGAACCAAGAAAATATGTTTGGAGGGAAACAGTTCAGTGGAAATGAGTGCAATAGGAGGCTCCTCGAAATCAGATCGAGTCCTCCTAGTATCTCCTGGATCACCAACGAGATCCCCTGCATCCTAAAGAGTAGTATGTGCCCACTTGGGCCTCTGCTCTAGCTCTGCAATTGCATCTGGATGCTTTGACTCTGCATCTGACTGTACTGACTCTAAATATGAATCTGAATCATTTGAGTCCTCTAAATCATAACTCTCATCCGAAGAAGAGTCAACATGTGCATGCTCATAATCTTGAATAGGTGGAAGAGTGAAGGTGTCTTCATGCGATTGTTGAGATACATGTGAGACACATTCCTCGAATTGGACACTACGCTCAATGATGAGTCGGTCTGAGGAAAGATAAATAAGATGATATCCCTTCACACTGTCAGGGTATCCAACAAAAGTGCACTCATTTCTCTATGGGTCAAGTGCCTTCCTCTTTTTCAGAGGGAATCCAAGCCCATGCACGTGAACTAAAAATGTGAAAGTGGGTCACTTCCAGTTTGAGGTTGCTCCAAGCCTTGTAGGGGGTCTTATCCTTGACATATCTATGAGGATATATATATTGGATGTATGTTGCACAGTTAAGTGCTTCGGCCCATAGTCTCTGTAGTAGTGACTTTGCATGCAACATGCAAGATGCCATCTCCTTTAGAGATCGGTTTTTCCACTCAGCAACTTCGTTTTGCTGTGGAGTATAGGGAATTGTTTGTTGCAACCGAATCCATTCCTCATGGAAAATATTATGGATCTCACGATTTACATATTCTCCCTTGTTATTAGTTTGGAGGACTTTGATCTTCTTTCTGGACTATGTCTCAACCAAGGCTTTGAAATATTTCAGGTGTTGAAAGACCTCGGATTTTTTCCTGAGAAAGTAGATCCAAGTAAAACGTGAGAAATCATCAACAAAAATGAGAACAAACCTCTCTTTGTTGATCGGTGGATGCAGAAAAAGACCCAAGAGGTCACTGTGGATCAGATCTAAAGGTGTAGAAGCTCGTTGAGACTTTCCTTTGTCGAATTTCTCTTGAGGGTGTTTTCCGATAACACATCCCTCAAATAATCCCTTGGAGAAATGGATGTCTAGTAGACCATCAACTAATTTGTGATTTCTAATATGTTGCATGTATATGAAATTCAAATGTCCAAACCTTTCATGCTATATCCTACTACTTTCATCAGCATGAGTAAACAGTAAAGCAGAATCAGGTTCAATGAATTCAAAAAAAGTATACAATCTAGACTAATGATTTACCTCACCGATAGAAACCTTGGATTTGGTTTGCATGTCGTAGATGTCTACGGAATTTGGTGTGAATATGTCTTTATTTCCGATGCCGTAATTCTCCATCGGATACACAGAGAGAAGGTTGACAGAAAGTTTGGGAACATGCAACACATTCTTGAAACTTCCGTTGGTGAGTTCAATCCTTCCTTTGCCGATGACTTCGATAGAAGAGTTGTCCCCCATCAGAATAGGAGGACCTTTGCATGCATCCAAATAAGAATATACTGCTTCTGAGGAATCCATGTGATGTGATGCTCCTAAATATATGATCCAAACATCAGGAGAGGATTTGATGGCAATCAAGGCATGGCTAGAATTGTCTTTCTTGGAATTCAGATCTTCTATCTTCTTCTTCTTTTCACTCTCGGGGACACGATCTCCAAGGTTGTTTTTTTAAGTATTTGAGACATTATATCTATTTTTTTTTACATGCATGCATATTCCAAATGGAATCCTTTGTGACAGTACATGCATTTCTCCCCTTTTCTTCCATTTTCCCCTTTGCATCCACAGGCATCGGTGAAGGGTTTTGTGTACCCTTCCTTCTTCGGATGTGGATGAGATTTTCGTTTATATTTATCTTTTGATTTATGATATTTGTGGTTGTGATCATTCATAGTGAGTGCATGCGCCCTTGGGCCTTTGATTGTTCCCATGTTTATGAGCTTGGTTTGCTCTTGTGTCAGGGATTCGATAATGTCCTCAAGAGAAGGCATCTTCCAGGTGGCTCTAGAGGTGAATCTGACAGTATGGAATGTGGATACGAATACAGATAATTCAGGACCAAGATTGGAGAGAATGGTAAGAACCATTTTTTTCTCCTCTGCCGATTTATCAACCCCGCAAGCTTTCAGTTGTGACAGTAAATCCTTGAATTTTGTAAATAATTATTGGATATTGTCGAAGATTTTTGGATCCAATGTGAGCAGTTCCACCTCTAGCATGTGTCCCCTCATCTCATCCTATTTTACAAAGATCCCTTCTAAGGTTTTCTAGGCATCATTGGGAGTCTTACAGGAAGATATGTGAAAAAGGAGATCGGGAGAAATAAGACTACAAATTGTTCTGAGTGCCTCATCCATGCGATTTAAGTACTTGGATTTTTCTATGGCCAATGTCAGATATGTATCTGTATTCATGGTTAACCTGTACAACCCTCTGGATTGGAGATGTATGGCCATTTTCTCCTTCCATGCAAAATAGTTGTAAGGTGTAAGAATGAATTCTTTTTGGAATTCCATCTTTCTGTTATCTTCAATCTTTTGTACCTACAAAAGAAAATTGGTGTAGATTTTGCTTAGCAGTCTGTCGGCTCTAATACCATGTAAATGTGTTGAACCTTCAAATAATATATCTAGATAAACAATAATACACACATTTTCAGAGAGAATTGGAGAAAGAATAAGAAGGAGAGAAAGAATGGAAGAATTATCATTAACCGTTGTGAATAATGAATAATTTACACATCATATACTCTGTATAACTCAATGATTTTGACTTGAGGATAACCAATGTGCTATAGTGGTGGTATAGAGTGATCTATACACACACCAACAATTATGGGAGTGAACTACCACCTAGTCTAGTCTCTCAAGCAGTTACAACAGTGAACTGCCACCTAGTTGTGTTAACTAGTCAACTAGTCTTCAATTAACTGATTGAATAGAGAGTAGTGAGGAGTTAAGTTAGGGAATCAAGGATAATGTGCCACTCTGGTGATGATACCAAGGAAAATTTGAATTAGCATGTTGATGATCCTAATGTTGCATGGTGACAAAACCAATGCAACATCTAAACTCAACTCAACTAGTCAAACTGAAGTGTCAACTGAAACAAAATATTCTCTAGGTGGAATATTCTCCCCTAAATTATAGGAGATTGGATAATGACTAATTATGACTAATAAACAAGGAAAAAACTTATGAAAAATAAATCCTAGTTGTGTGTGAAGTAACTCCAACAAATAGAAAACCAATTTCACTATATCTTTGTTATTTTGTGTTAAGCAACTGTTAATAATCTGTAGTCATTTCATTCTACTCATAAAATACGGATTAGTCTTGTTCATCCTTTCTACAACTCCATTTTGCTGAGGTGTATATGGAGTAGTATTCTTCCTTGATATACCACACTTCTTACAGAATTCTTCAAATCCATTCCCGTAGAACTCTCCACCATTATCTTTCATCAACACTTTAATTATTTTCTCTAATTGATTGTCAACAAGATCCTTAAACTCTTTAAACATTTCAAAGACTTCATATTTATTCCCAAGGAAATATATCCAAGTATTCCTCGAGAAGCCATCTATAAAAGAGGCATAGTACACAGATTTTCCCAATGATGGAACCGAGATAGGTCTAAACACATCATTCCGCACTAGCTGTAAAATTCCTTCTTCTCTCGTTGCACCAAAGGGGAATCTTACTCGATTTTGCTTCCCATATACACAATGTTCATATAAATCAAAATATAGAGAGTATTTATACATACCTTCAACCATACCTTTACTGTGTATTATTCGAAGACCCTTCTCTCTGATATGCCCTAGTCTTTAATGCCACATCATAACCTTTTCTCCAGAGACTATACGAGTTTTTTCTTATTCTTCTCCAATATCAAGAACAATGGAACTATTACACCCAATACTATTAGTGTTTCCTTGCAGTTTATACAGATTTCCAATCTGAACTCCCTTCAAAAACACCATTGTTCCTCAAACCATCCTGCAGGTTTCTTTTTCAAATATTGTTTTTACCCTTGCATCGTCCATTTTTCTTACAAAAATCAAAATTTTAGCCAATCCTGGGATGTGCAGAACACCAAGAAGTGTTCTAATCCTTCCATCTATGATCCTCAACTTGACTTTTCCTCATCCTTTGATTATGGCTATCGAGTCATCACCTAGGAAAACATTACCTCCATCATACCTTTCATATTCACAAAACCACTCCCTGTGGGGATTCATATGAAAGGATGCACCTGATTAAACTAATCATGCCTCATGATCTACATGTGTTCTTAAAGAATCTAAGTACACATATCTTCCTTCTACCTTGGAGGTCTTTTCTTCGGTAGAGGGAGCACCTTCATATCCCTTCACTTTCTCAATGCTTTTGGATTTACATTACTTCTTGAAGTGCCCTTCTTTTCCACATCTCCAGCATACCTTTACAAACTTTCTAGGAGATTTATATCTACCCTTAGACTTAAATCTCCCACTGGAGGACTTATATATGTTCCTTTCTTGGGAGCTTCCTCTTGCAAATAATGCATCTGTGCTCTTTCCTTCCATGTTCTTCCCTCTCATATCCTTCGATAACAAGGATGAGACCACATCATCAAAACTCAAGGTAGTTGTACTACTACCTATGGCCACAACCAGACTATCCCACAAGTTTGATAAAGAGCACAGTAAACTGATACACATATCTTCATTTGAAATTTTAATCTCAATGGATAAAAAATGACTTACCATAGTGTTGAGGGAGTTTATATGCTCTGTCACCGAGTCTCCATCTCTCATCCTTGAGTTATACAATTTTTTCCCCAGGAAAAAATTATTTACCAGGGCCTTAGGCTGATACAAGTTCCCCAACTTATCCCATAACTCCTTGGTTGTAGCTTCCCTTGACACATTCAATTATACTAAATCTAAGAGACACAATTGGATTGTTCTCTTCTCCTATCTAATCCAAACTTTTCCAGTCATCTACTGACGTTCCTATAGGTGCAGTACCTAGATCGACCATGACCCACTGATCTCTGTCTACCAACACATATTCCATCTTGAGCTTCCACAATTCAAAAATTTTCCCATTAAATTTCTCAATCTATATTTTCAAATTGCTTGCCATTTCTCTTCACCTGAAGAATCAATACTGCATATCTCCCATTGTAACAATGCTTATCACAGTCCCAAGCCAAACCCATGATGAAAAATACATCCCCCTAGAGCCAATAATTTCTTTGATACCAAATGTAGATTTTAACCTTGTACAATTATTTACTACAAACATATTTTCAATAATAGAAAAGATACAATGGAAAATACACACATTATAAGATATTTTTCCCTTGGAAACCCAAACTGGGAAAATCAACATATTCTATATTCATTCATAGCATATAGTGTTTATAATAAAATATACATATAGGAACCAGCGGCATCCAAAACCCTAATGCAATGACCTGGATTAGTCAAAAACCCTAGTTCCTTAACCAAAAATAGAAAACCATCGGTGAAAAACCATGTTTCGAAAAACCGTCCATAAATGGACATGAAAACCGAGGAAAACAAATCGGGGGCACTACCCCCAAACCCCCATGCAGGGAGGCTCTCACCCCCCTGCAACCCCCCTAAACGTCTAACGCAGCATAGACACTAGTTCTAGTCATGCAAAGAATATAACACACCCAACGAACATGCACTGATGTGCTTTTAAGTAACATGAACCAGTGCACACACACAACCACAAAGCACCAATGCCCTTAAAATTATTACACACAAGTACCGTATTTTATGTTATATGAAACATCGGTGCTTTATTGTTAATGTACACACAGGTGCGTGTTGTTTTTTATGCAGTTGTGGTGCTCATATAAATATTATGCCCTGGTTCTCTTATAAATGGTCACACCAGTGCATGTACTACTATGTGCATGGAAGGATAGTGAAATTTCCATAAATTGAGGTGAGATGTCAGCGCCATTTTTTGTTACTAAGAATCAGTGTGTAACTGATAATTAAAGCATTGGTGTGTACACTATATATAAAGCATCAGTGTGTATATTTTATAAAAAACATCGGTGCATATATTATATTCAAAGCACTAGTGCATATATTATATGTAAAACATTGGTGCGATTAGTTGTACATTATGTCACTTAAAGTAATAAATATAATCAATCATATGTTTTGTCGCTTAAAGTAACAATGTTTTTTCACAATTGTTAGCATAGGTGCTTCTATTTAATTAATGGGAACCAACATATATTGATAAAAAAAAATGCATCATCATTTATTTTATGGAACATGTCATTTAGTGAGTTCAAAAGAATACAAATCACTGATATGTAGATTTTTTTATGTACAAATTTTCTATTAATCATCTCCCAATCGAATATTTTTTATAATAATATTGTTTTTATAATTTTGTTATTGTGTTTTGAAATAATGATTACATTAATGCATTATCCAATGACTTACACCTCTATTATTTGTAAGAATGTAAATCATCCATAAATTAATTAATCAACAACACAACATTTTACAACATTCGACAATGCAATAACATAAAAAACCCATTTTATTATATATGAATAAGAGACCCATCATCATACAAAAAGGGATAACATAAAGGTACAAAATAATCAAAATGCAACTGATATGCAATTGTTACACTTATTGGTAACATGTAATTGGGACATTATGTCGAGTACATTAAACAAAATCTATGATTTTTATAGCCAAATATTCCAAAACATACAACTTGTAGTAACATCCAATTATATTGATTGTCATTCATCACTTGAACTATCGTCATCACTCGAGTTGAGTGCATGTCTCATTTCTTCATCACTTGTAGGCGATATTCTACTTTGATTATTTAAACTAATGTTTTCTTCATCGACTTGATTTCTATGTTCATGTTCCATCTACAAACATATAAATAAAGTGTAATAAGTAAATTTACATCTATATATAGTAGAATATACATGATTGTGTAAATAAAAATTCACATCATAGTAGTGAGTGATTCATAAACAATACACATGATTTCAAAGTCATGTCACATATTGCATATCAAAATCTCTTCTATTGGTTGCTCTTCATACTTTGTTTCTTGCATGTTTAATACGCCATGACAAAGCACAATCAATATAATTAATATAGGCATTTCTTGTTGTTCAAATAATTATAAAACAATGGAAGTTAAGAAACATAGCTACTTACAAATTGTTCAATTAAACCTTGATACTTCAACATATACTCACAACCCTTACTTAACTCAATGTTGTCAATTTGGTTTAGCTCGAGTGGTTTGTGCTGAGGGGTGTTTTTCCCCCACCCAGATTCAATTCCCGCAAGTGACATGTTGAGATCTTAAATGAGAAAGTTATCAAAAAAACCTCAGCTTTCTACAAAATATGGTTTACCCCGAGTGCCATCCTTGAAATGAGGGGAAGTGCCCAGTGGGATTCCCCATGCTCTATCCAAAGTAAAAAAAAAAAAAAAAAACACTCAATGTTGATCAATTCATTGGTTGGCTCTTCTTTGTATGTTAGCACCTATTAGAAGACATCCATGGACGAGTGTAAATTGATTATTTAAATATAGATATCACAACAAATATGAAATCTTAAATAAGGATGAAAACATAAGTACTCACAAACTTTGTTGTCATCCTGTCTTATTTGTTGAATAGGTTCCATTTTTTATTCTTTTCTGCAACAAATCAATCGAAAATTAGTATTTAATATGATAATTAAATTCGATATACATAAAAGAATAAATCAATGATTACATACCTCAGATGCGCGTTTTTGTTGGGATGTCTCCTCATGTGATGCAATTATGTTCATTTCTTTTACCATCTCCTTGGACACTTTTTTGGACATCCCTATCAATATGTATTATCTTTCCCCTCATTTTTTGTTTGGAATTTTCCTAATCTTCCTAAAAAATGAAAAAACACACTAATTTTTTTTAAATGGACATGAAAGTAAATATAGAAAAACAAATTAATTTAGTAATTATTGGAATACGTTATAGAAAAACATGTTTAGTAATAATACCTTTTAAATGATTCTTTTTTGTTATTGTAGGTTTTTTCTATTGCAAGTCTCATGGGTCTCATTGACCATTTCTCCATAAATTCTCCATGTAGTTTATGTATAACCTGATTCTTGGAGTTATTGGATTAATTTTTGTATTGTAAGTGGTAAGTATGTCTATATATTATTTCCACTATATCTCTCAAAGTTTTGTAAAACAATTTTCCCCTCTCATTAACTTCAAGCACCACTCCAGTTGAACTAATGACCAAGCTATCGTCATCCTTTACATCCTTCAATTTTTTTTCCTCCTAAGACAATATTTTGTTTCCTTGCTAGCAATCCCTGCATAACATTAAAAAAGTATGAAATCGAGTGTTTAAAACTTGTTACAAATTAATGTTAAGAAATTCATTTTTAGTAAAAAATCAAAGAAAAACTTCATGTTGATTACCTTTTGATCCACCTTATTTATATTTTTGTAACATTTCCATAAACCTTTTACACTCTTTTTCACTCAAAATGAGAACCATCTTATCAAGTTTCTTCAAGTTTTTCCTCCGCATGACACGTATTGACTCATACACATCATTAATTTAAACCTACCGATAATTGAAATATATAATTCATTTTTTAACAAAACTTAAAGAACTTTCCTCGTTCTCTTATTGGGATGAGATACCATCACGCTTGCTGCAATAAGTTGTTTACCTAGAACTTCTATCAACCATCTTCTATTATAAATAAAAAAACAGAAATCGTCAAATATAGAACTTATGAAATAGTTTTACAAAATAATATGTCAGTGTGTGTAATTAAATAGTACGAAACAGTGCGCTCAACATACATATATGCACCAATGCTCATTTCTACATATTGTGCATCGACTAAAAAGAATGAATTGTTAGATATATAACTTATGAAATAATTGTACAAAATTTGTCGGTGCGTGTAATGAAATAGTACAACCCGGTGTGCTCAACATACCTATACGCATCGATGCTCATTACTACATATTGTGCATTGACTAATCTGCATGCATATGTTATTAAAATCATTAGTAATTATATTTTAAACTAATCAGTGTTGTTGTCGAATATATGAGCATTGGTGTGACATTACAGTATTCGGTGCATCGAGCGCCGTAAAATTTATTTTTGAAAAAAAAAAGGCAGCAACATGGTTTTGGATCCAATGCAATAAGTTATACCATTGCAATGGATACTAAACACCCCATATACAAGTAAAAAAAAAAAACCATATAAAATATATATCTTAAAAAAAAATCCTTTTGAAATATAAAGAGGGGAACCAAGAAAAATAATAAGAAATCTAGTGCCTCCAATACCGAAGGTAACTATGAAACCCTTGTATTATTTTTAAAATGCATTAAAAATAGTTCAAATCAAATAGAGAGAAATTGAGATGATCAATAGAATGAAATCGTATACCTGAAATTTATCCTATGCATATTTGTATGTAGCTTACAGTGATCCCTTCCAAATTTGTCTCTTTAGAAAAATCAACATTTCATCGCACATTCTATACTTTCCCAAAGCCTAAAGGCAAGTAGGATTACATTGAAGTAACACGGAGGTAATCCTATCATTGTCCCCCCAATAGAGTACCTCTTGTTCATACTGAGAAGGGGGTGAATCAGTATCAAGTACAATTTAAAACATTTTTTAACTTATACTTAAACCATTCAACTATATCCAATGAGCAATGAACAATAGTATAAGAGCTACACCAATACACCACAATACACCATGCACAATATATGAGAAATAATCAATAGTTATTGTTCAAGGGAAGTAATGACTTCCAAAG
>ML804014.1:43815-67232 GCA_009831015.1 Picea engelmannii | reverse complement strand
ATCCTTGCCCCTTCCTTCCACCCAAGAATATATGAGAGATAATAAAACTTTACATTAAATCATCACCATCAACCAATCATCACATAGAACCTGGTAATGCTTCCTGAGACTTCTTCAATTTCTACAATTCTTCAATTCTTGGATCAAAAAGTTATAGCAAAAATGGTAAGATGACCTAAAAATAACATACCTTAGAACACATCACCAAAAGACTTCATCCTCCCTTGAAATCCGGCCTTATTTTCTTCTTATTACCTATGAAATTTTACTTGTATCAAATGAATGTATAATGATGTTTATTTATACCATTTATGTCACTTCCTTTTAACATTAGGGCCGACCTAACACTTTCTTATTTTGTAATTCTTTTCTTTAATTATCTTCAAGGCCTACATGTACGCCCTTCTTCAATTCACTTTGTCATCTTCAAAAATTCATTTCTCCTCAGCCATAAGGATCCACATGATGTGGCACATACCACAGGAAACAATATGATGTATACTATCCATCCATGGGTGTTGTATTTGCATGTTCATTTTCCTTCATGTCCAAATACCTTCATCAATCTTGCGGTCCAAAACCCATGACTAGGGTTGACATCAATGACAACAACCAATCTTACAACACCTCTTTCTTTTTAGGAGGAGGAAAACATCACTCCAAGGGAGATGTCCTAAGACATAGCTGGTTGATGAAAGGCAGAAAGACACAGTGAAAACCCACCCCTCTCTCTAGGTCACTCAATGGAATAAGTCACTTAGGTAAAGTTTAAAGGGACAAGGGAAAGTGAAAGTGGGTTTGTACCTACCCTTACTAATGAAACATCAAACGTTAGTAGTAACAATGATATCAACTATTATAATTAGTGAATTCAATATATAAGTGTGCTACTAAGACAATATTATGTGTGAGAAAGAGATAAATGTATAGCAACAACAATGTATCTGAAAATTTTAAATTATGATGACAAACAATGAGATATAAATACTTTGCAAATGATAATACTTTTGTCACTTACAGATTTCTAGATTAATACAAGTCAATTAATTACCTTAAAAGGGATGTCAAAGTGTTTTTAACAACAACAATTTAATAGCTATGACAACAACAAACCACTTCATAAAAGAGTACTTTTCGAAGGAAATAAGACACACTTTTAGCACTTAATGATATCAATTTTCCTAGCACAAGTTTCTGGGCAGTTTTGTTGTTAGTATGGGTTGATAAGCACTGCAAACGGTGGTTGTAATAACAATGATTGTGACAAAAACAAATTAGTTGTGAGTATTTCTAGACTAGGTTATAAAGTTACTTCAGGTTAGTAGGATAGCAAATGGAATTTAAGTGTAGGTTGAATTCTTGTCAAAGAGTTGAGGTGAGAAACTAGTTCCTTCTAGGGTGATGGGGTCAAAGTTGGTAGCTTCTTCTAAGGTTGTTAATTTATGATAATACACAAATTTCTAAGAGGGAAAAATCCTAGGAGGAGTAGCAACTTAAGTCCTCCAATATTTTGACCTCAAGAAACAAAGAGCTAGGGTGTAGGCACTTCTAAGCCCTAGCACCTTGCTCTCCTTAGCCTTTTTATGGAGTAAAAATTATGCAACCATAACCAAATGCAAACCTCTAGACTGCTAGCACTTTAGGGCTCTAGGGTTTCACTATTTAATAGATCAATTTAGTTAAAGCTTGGCAAATAAAAATAAGAAAGTAGCAAGTCAAGTTTCTTACTTCAAGCATTAAATACACCATGCAATTTCATAATATTGTATGAACAAATAAAACCATACAAAAACCATTCAATAGATGAAAAAATGCAGATTCTACTTACTTGCACCAAGAATAATCATGAATATACCATGCAATATCACCATAAAACTCCAAAAATTGATCCAAGTTGCAAAGATAAGCCTTAAACAAGAGCGGCACCTCACTATTTCAGCCAATAACCCTAATAGGACGCAAATTGCATGCCTCTTGTCTTCCAATGACAAGATATGGTGAAAATGAATGTCACTTTATGTTTATTTATACAAAAAAATTAACCTTTAATTAATTTTAGGTTAAAATCAAGGTTGACGTGGCCATTTTACTCAAAAATTACACTTTTACCAAAATAAATTCAATTTTCATCTAAAATCTCCTCCAAGGGTGACATCATGCCCTTCTAAGGTGACGTTGAGCCCCATATATGGAACGTTGAGCAAGGAAAGTGGAACACTTGGCCTCCAGCAGCCTAAAATGATGCCCACACATGCCACCAGACTCACAAATTCCTCCAAAGATTAAACCATAGCTCTGGATGATGTCTAAGGCTATCATGGTGAAGTCTAGGACCCTCAAGGGATAACATCCAAGTGGGAGGAGCATGAGACCTCAGGTTTAGGTCTTCCATAATGCCTCCAAAGGTAATTTCCTTCCTTCATCTGGTGTAAACCCTCAATCTCTTCTTACCCTTGGCTGGGTTTCAACATCCATCTATGGGATTTGAGGCCCCATGAAGGTCCAAGCCAATCATTCCCACATGTGTACCTTTACATTGGGAAAGGTCCTGCAGCAACAACAAGTATGCCCTCCAGGAGTTCATAAGTCACAGGGATCATAGCATGTAAATCACATCCAGTAATTAAATTACCCAAACATGTGCATCAAACCCCCTTTAACCTAAACAAATGCTCAAAGATGTTATGCAATTTGACAAGTTAGGTTTGGAGAAGGTTTCGTGGTGTCCTATTGGGCTAACCTCTCTTAAGTTTGGGGTGTTTCCTAGGTGATATCTAGTCCAAGTCATGTAAGTGTATGAGGTGGCATGGGGTAAATATTTAGGCATGGGTGCATGTGATAAAAAGGAAATGTAGAGTATTACTTGTGGGTGACTTTGTGGAGGGTGAGTTGCACCTTGTCATGGATGCAATTGTTTCCTAGCCCACTCATTGCCTTTTACTCTTATCTCTATTTATTTTTATCTTTTTCTCTTGTGCTTCAAGGAAATAGTTGAGGGCCACTATCCTAGCTTGATAACCAGAGGTGACAACGTTATCCACGAAAATTTCATGGAAATGAGAAGGTTGGATCGTGATGAGACCCCCTTTCTCTTGGTTATGCCACCAAGAGACACTACCCTGGTTTGGTGACCAGATAGGTGGTAGTTTCATATCGCTACATGCCCATGGTCATAATAGGTCAACTCGTGATGAGACCTCCTATCCATAAACTAGTAACTTGATTGTTTATGTTATCTTTTGGGTCTCATTTTGATCGGGTATCTTTTCATCGTGACTTATAAATAATTGTATTAAATGAGCATAAATTTAAGTGCACCATTAAAGAAGGGAAAACTCAAAAATGAAGAGACTTAAGCATCAAATATGAACACAAAAACTTGATAACGGAGTTCTTCCCTGGTGGACTACGTCTCTAGGTCCTACTCTCAAATGGGTAGGCTCTTTCATTAACTCAGCAAAAGAAATTGGAAAATACATAAATATACCTCATTCTAAAATCAAGCTACATAAATAATGCTCAGATCAAAAAACAGACAGCACCAATGAATTCATGGCGTCGAATTACCCAAAAATGATGGTCTCCATGCTTCGATCCAACTCTGGCACTTCTAGGCCCAAGAAGAATTATGTATCTATTTTTGTGCCCTCTGCAACCCACAATGATGACTGTACCATCTTGAAATCCGTGCCTGCATGTCGTACGATTTTCACCTCTCCCCCCGGGCTCTGGGAGGATTACACCTTTTCAGTAATATCCATGGGAAAATGTGTTAAGAGGTACCCATGGCACATTGGTTATGGGCAAATTTGTTAAGGCTTGGGCATCAACGGAGGTTCCAGGGTCTAATCCCATAGACTCCATTTTGGTGTGTTGGTTGTGTGTGTGTGTGTGTGTGTGTGTGTGTGTGTGTGTGTGTGTGTGTATATTGAAATATATTTGACTCTGCTAACTTTAGCACAGATGCTAGAAATCCTACCAACTGCTGCTAAAGTTGGCATGGTCCGCCAGATTTGGTGGACCCACCGCTTTTTTATTTTTCGAAATCTATTCACGGGTTGTTATTGGATGTTTCAGGGATGCCATGTGTCACTCGCTAATTGGGCCACATGGCACCTGTTGATTATTCCACTTATCTACTGACGTCAATCACCTCATCAATCCATACATGAAACGTGGAACTTCTTGGGTGGTGCCATGTGGCATCGCCAGGGGGTGCCATGTGGCACTTTTCTACTGGTCCACATGGACCCCTGAAAATCCTATTAGTAGGTGACACGTGGAAACCTCTGGTGTTGCCATGTGACATGCTGACATCAGCAGTCGTCATGCTGATGTCACCATGCCATGTCAGTTGTTAGCGTCAGCAGTATGGATGATGATGGGGCCCCTATTGACTTGACATGTTTGGCCACAACTTTGACCGTGAATATATTTCAAACTGTAACTTTGTTTGACAAGCCATTTGTGTCGTTAGAAAGATTGTAACGCATTCTTCACGTTCATGTCGTTTTCACTGAGTTTTGGAAACTTTGAATTTTTTCCCTTTCTCTATTTGCTAGAGCCATTCTGAGTTGCCTTTGTGAATTCTGAGTTATTCTTAGCCTTCTCTGGATCCTTTTTGGATCACGCCTTCCTACTAAGATCTTTTGGGACCACCAAAAGCTTTCATCAATCAACAAGTAAGTGAGGGGATTTCTCCCTCACTCTTTCCTTCTTGATCGGCATTGCCTTGTTGGATTGTGTACCCTTTAGGCCTACTCGAAGATAAGTAATGTCATTCCTATGTGAAGTCCTCAGTCTTTGATCTAGGATGACATCTTCCTCCATCTACTCCTTGACTGCTTGGTTGACCTTTTGAATCTTATGAATGAACTTGTGGGTTGCATCTCTCTCCCTGACATCTTTCCCATGCAGCAAGTCCAAGGTGATCTTAGGTAAATACTCAAGACAAGTCTCAACTGGCAAATCCTAAGTGAAAAATACATGACTTGATTATACATAGGCTGGACATACAATAATTGATCATCCCATGACTTAGGATGTTGGTTGCAATATCCTTGAAGCAACTGGACCACTGTATTTTTACCACCTATGTTTGTATGTTGGCCTGTGGATGGAAAGAAATGCTCCTCCCCATCATGGTGTCCATGAGTTGCCACAAATTTGTCCAATATTCTCCTAACAATCGAGACTCTTGACCGGAGATAATGAATGTGTAAAACCTGAAATGAACCCTTACATACTAGGATAACAAAAGAGCAATCTACTTGTCACACAACCTATCCACTTCTACACCTAAGTGTTGACGGGCATAAGTGACACATCATCAACAGGAAGGTCAAGTCTAGATCGGGGTTGTCTAAATAACCCAATCTGTTTGGAATGAAATGACCTGACGGGTTTAATGGCTACATTAGCCAACTAAAGTCATAAAAACAATAAAAGAAATAAACTAATCTAAAGCTATGATTCTAACAAATGATGTATTACTTACTAATGTTTATTAAAAGAAATGTGAATATACAAATGATTATAAACAATCTATATACAATTTACAAGATTTACTTGAAATCTTGCGAAAATGAATGTTCATAATAATGTTTCAAAATAACATAAAGTAAGAAAATAAATATTTTTGTTTTCTTAATGTTTAAAGATTTTAAACTAATAAATACTAAGCAAATACAATTGAAACAATGACACAGAAATAGTCAAAGCTAATGAGTGCAATCATCGTCTCATTCATATATAAACAAATCTAAATAAAAGAAAGCAATGCACCTACTAACCTCTCATTGATCAGCAATACTGATCTAAATTCATCTCTATGTATTTGTATGAGCTCCTCTTAACCTGTGTCAAGTGTAAACATATGACAAAATCAAGCATAATACTTCCTGACGAAATTCAAGGAAGTGTTTCATATTCTGGAGTGAGTTTATAACGACAGAAAGACAAATAATTATATATCTTGTGACCTTGAAATGTCAAATAACTGAAAATGAAAGAAATTTCAATTCTCGAGAATGGTGTTACCAACTATCTATCATCAGATATAAACTAAAAATACTTGAATAGATGATTAGTCACAGATACAAACTAAACCAAAAGATAATGAACCATATAAATGAAAACATAACATGAAAAATTATATGCAGAACAGTCTAAAGTTAGTTCAATACAAATAAAGTTTCATATTCAGAAATTATATGAGAAACAAAATTAACATTGCACAATCTACAAAAGCACAAAAGCCAAAGAGTACACTGTTTTCTCATATAGTTTCAACAAAATATGTTCATCATATGGTCCAGGAAGAACTTTTCGAATAATAGACTCTTAAAGATTGAAAAAAATAATATATAAATGATAGCAATCAACCATGTATTGATAAAACAAACTAAAGCTAATTTAAATCAATGCATAATCAATTATTCAAAGAATATGAAGATATTATAATGAAAATAAAACCATTTTACTCACAGGACAAAATCCATTCAGCAACCTGGAATTCCATATTCTTCTTTGAAAATACTTATCCATTTTCTCAAAGATTCCAACCATCCGTTACTCCATTTGAAAAGAAAAAAGTTTACAAAAGAAATAATATACAAAAGAGAAAGGATAAAAATCCTCCTCTCAATTTCCTAGATCCCCTTTGGCTCTAAACTTTCTCATATATTTATACAATGAATGAAAAGTCAGGGTGTCACTAATAATTCCCGCCACCTGAAATTTGTCTCTTAAAGAGACACAAATATCTCTCAAATCGTGCATTTGTTTAGGAAAATTTTTGCGTGTAAGCTAAATGGGTCCATTATGGAGATGGGTTTTCAACTGTTTCTTCATATTCCTCGTGGTTTGGCTGCAATCAGTCCCGCAAAATCATTTGTCTGTTCTTGACGCATTTCCAAATTTTATCTGTTATTGCTCATAAATTTATTTGCAGCAATCCAATATTATTTTTGGATCAATTATATTGAACATATTTAGATAATAAAATCAAGCCATGATCAGATCCGTACCAAATAATTGATAATAGAAACCTGTGAAACAAAAATAAACCTAAATTAATAACCTAAAAATTGTGAATAAAACAAAATCTAGAACAATAAAATAAAAAATGAAGTTAAACTAACTATAAGTTCTAAACAAATGTTGTTTATATTTTCCTTTCAAATATGATCTTAAAATTCTAGAAGCTTTAGGTTGATGGAAAGGAGAAAAATATTAATTTTGGGTTTCACAAAATCAAATAAATGATAGATAATTATTTTTATTATTATTATTTTATTTTTATTTTGAAATGAGATGCAAACTAACAAAATAATTTAATTAATTAAACCTACCAAATGATTTTGTGAAAATTATTGTTAATGAGCAAAATACAAAAACATAATCATAATTTAAATGAAAGTAAAAGTTGATAAAAATTAAGGTTTTCATTTAAATTAAGATTTCTATGTTTGTCTCTCCCTCATTCAAAATTGATCAAATGTGAACAAATGTCATAGAAACAATGTGTTACAATAAATGTTCTTCATGTAAAATCATTGTTATTAATCCAAGTCTTCAATCAAGCCATTCTCATAGCAGATAAATTCAATAAGGAAGAGGTAATAACAAACTCCCAAATTATGAGGCTTGTCCATCAACATCAAAACTCCGTAGAAAGAAAACGGAATGGCATTTGAATTTCATGAAACCCAAACCAAACAAAAGAAAAGAATATAAACTCAAACCAACCTCGAAACAAAGAAAACCAATACCAATCCAATCAAGTCAAAGGGAAAAAAATGAAGAAACCAAGTAAAATTTTGAGGGACCCTAGATTTTGATTAAAAATAAAGAAGGGGGTTGTTGGGGCCCAACAAATGGTGACTCACTGGGCAAAGAAGTGATCTCTGACCTATTAAATTTTCATCACGGGGAAGAAGAATAAGACTTGGATATAATTTTAAGCTACTTGAAACAAATCCACTTTAATATTACACAATATTAAGATTAGCTCAGATTTATAGAAAAATATCAGAAAAGAAAAAAATAATGCTTTTACAGAGGATTATAACCTAAAGTTATGTTTTAATCAAAGAGTCGTGATGTTTATAAAAGGACTTCAATACCGTTGACATGGCCACTGCTACCAGTAGGTATCCATAGCCTCGACAAGGATATCATTTAACCCATTCAAATGCTTTAATCCCATCCAATAGTTGTATCCACGTGATGTATACTTCCATAAAAGTTAATTTAAAAGCATATACCTGCTACCTCTTGACCTGACATTGCTTTGTTTCTAGCAAGACTATTTAGTACCCCGATGAAGTTGTCTTGGTATCATGTGTTCATTTACCTGCTATCAGCGAGCCTGTTCAGTACCCCGATGGGTTGACACACACTTCTCACATATAAGTGCTTTCAACCCTTTTATGCCACTTTTAAATAATAATAAAATTATAGATTTATTGATGACAAAGAGAGCGGGGTGATACTGGAGGTTAATTGCAATACAGGTGAACAATTGATCATTTTTTTTTCTTTCAAAACTGGAAGTTTTATCATGGTTTAGAGATTTTAGATTTCGGTTAAGAAATCATCTAGAGAATGGGGAAGCACTTAAAAGTGATCTTTTAATAACATGGACGGTGTAAAAAGTCTAAGGATAATCGTAATTCCCAAATATCTTGACACATTTCAAGGGTAATACTCTGACAAAGACCGTTTAGGATTTCATAGTACTCAACTGACTTATAAATCAATTATCTGAGTTGAACCTTAACACCAGAAACTGTTTGAACTGTTTCAAAAAGTTTTTGAAATGAATGCTTCCTTCGACAATCGCTCTTTGATCAAAAATATAATTATTCAAAAAGACAAAAAAGAAGAAAGTTCAATCAAAGAAAGCAAAAAAAAAAACAAACTGAATTGGATTTTATTAATGGGATTCAAAATCAGAAGTATATCAAAACAAACAAAATAGAAATAACGAAAGCACACTTTCAGAAGCAATTTTGGCCAAAAATAAACCTGAGCTTTGGGATCTACTAGCATCCCATTGTAAAATAAAAGAAGAACTAAATCATATAAAATCTCATGTGCAAGCAAGTTCTTTTCTTAAAATAGTGATGCATATGATGTTACTTTGACCAAGCATTATTATTAAAAATAAAAGAGACTAAAAGAAAATAGAAAAATCATTATTAAGATGAGTGCAGTCCTACTCGTGGCACCTTGGGTCAAGGTTGAATTCGGGTGAATTGATAGTTCAAATTTACTTATCCCTTTACTTTCCATTTTAAAATTTCCATGATGATAATGCGTTTTTGAAAAGAAATATTCAACGAAAAAGCAAAGAGAAAAGGATTAAAGTGGACTTCCCTGACAACATTCATATTATGGTTCTCTTGGTGTACCCACTTGTGTTTATAACTGCATTATTACAAAAAGAAACATTGAGAAATAAAACTAAAGGAAACCTACGCCTAAACCTACTCTAACTACTAAACAAATCAAAATACTAAGTGAAGTCATGCTTCCAATGTAGCCATCGAAGTAACTCCAATCCTACAAAGACAAATAAATTTCCAATTAGTAAGATGGATTGAAGTGTTTCAGAAATAAAAATAAATACATCATACTTACCTTTACCTTTATGTTCTTCATTCAGAAACAAAGTAAGTATATCCTTACCATTCTGTTGAAAAATTTTAATATATGAACCCTCCAGCGAATATGCAATTCTATCATGATACGGATCACAAAAGCATGGAAGAATGTAACTAGATTTAGGAAACTTGCCCAAATTATGGGGACTTGACATAACCATCGGCCAAGATGGAAATTCCCCATTCTCTTGACAATTCTCCACCTATTCACGAATTTCTTCGCATGGAGGATATGCAAAAAACACATCATGCTTACCCCCTAGATTTTCAATAAGAAACAAAATAAGCATGACTTTACCATTACTCTGAAGATTTTTTAGATATGAATTATGAATCCAATCTTCAATCCTATCATGAAACTCAGAATCCAAATTATCACTTTTATGAGTTAGATTTACAATTGATAAACACATCATACAAGGATTCATTATAGAAATCAAATTGTTGGTTTGAGCATTCCTTTTCATGAGATGAATCGGTTCCAAATGTGCAGTAGAATCATGAGATTTTAATCTAATCAATGAATGAATATGAAGTATAGAATCTTCGATCTCCATAATGAATGGATTGTCTTTTACAAAAATAAATTGTGTAGAATCATCTTGCAACATGTCTTTTTCCCGTGTGAGTGATGAAAGTGAAAGAGCGTCAAATCCGACTTCATAAATGTTATGTTTGGAATTAATTTCACCAAATATTGACATATCGAAAAGATTATATTGTGATGGAAAAGAGTACGAATATACCATGGGTAAAATACCATGCAGACTAGAATCTAAGAAGAGATCGGGATTGTAATATACCAGATATAAAAAATATGCAGAATAGAAATAAAATGATAGAAATGGCAGAATAACAACAATATAACCAAAAACATCACCACAATAACATTGAAAAGATATAAGAATAACAACAGAAATAGCACTTTGATTCTGAGAGCAATGTTCACGGGCCTCTTCGAGGGGGAAACCTCAAGTTGAACAGATCTCTATTACAATAATATCTAAGCTAGGGTTCTCATACCCTTGACTCTTACTTATACTAAATATGTTTATCAAAAGAAGCATCTAGAGGAAGATCCTTCTAGAAGCAGAAGCTTCTATTAGGTCTTCTTACATTCGACTTATTCTATTTTATTCCAAGGCCTTATTAATATTTACCTTTATTACATCCGAATATATTGTTCTAACTATGTGCAGGTTAGGACCCTAACATGTCCTCCCGCTTAAAAATAGCCTTGTCCTCAAGGCTTGAGATGTGGAAATTGCTGCAGAATGGTAGCTAGTTCCCAAGAGGAATCTACTGGAGTTGTATCTTTCCACTGGACTAACACTTCCTTGATGGTTCTCTGATGCAGGCGACGCTCACGCTGGTCCAAAAATGATTGTGGCTATAGCCAAATGGATCCTTCTTCGTCTAACTCGGGAAGGTTGGTTTGAATTTGGAACTTAGTTCCAATCACCTTCTTTAAGCATGAAACATGAAAAACATGATGTAGCTTTGAATGACTGGGCAAAGCTAACTGATAGGCCACCTGTCCCAGACGCTTGAGAACGGTATAAGGACCATAAAATTTGGGCGCTATCTTCTGACAATGCTCGGCCTTGAGGGAATTTTTCTTGTAAGGTTGCAGTCGAAGAAACACCTGATCCCCTTCTACAAATTGATGTTCAAAGTGACCTTTATCTGCTTGTTGCTTCATGAGATTATGTTCCATGACCAAATTCTCTTTGAGGGTACGGAGAATAGCCTCTCGAACTATAAGTGTTTTGTCAACCGCCTGGACCTTCGAGACACCAGGTAAGTATGAGAGAATTGAAGGTGGCTTCTGTCCATATACCGCTTCAAAAGGAGTCATGTGTGTAGTTGTATGGTATGAAGTGTTGTACCACCATTCAGCTAGGGGTAACCATTGAGCCCACTGATTATTTTTTTTCGAGGCAAAACACCTCAAATATGTTTCCAAACACTTGTTGACAACTTCCATTTGACCATCAGTTTGGGGATGATAAGTTGTGCTAAGATGCAATTGGGTGCCTTGTAGCTTGAACAGTTCTTGCCAAAAATTGCTTGTGAGAGTTAGGTAGTGATAAAAAACAATAGAGTGCGGCATGCCATGAATCTTGAAGACCTGATCCATGAAAATTTGAGCCATCGTGGATGTTGTAAACGGGTGTTGAAGAGTGCGGAAATGAGCATACTTGGAAAGGCAATCAACAACCATCATGATGATTGATTTATTTCCCGACTTGGGTAAGCCTATAATAAAATCCATAGACATATCCCTCCAAATAGCAGGTAGAATCATAAGGGTTTGTAGTGTGCCCAAAGATTTGACTATTTCTCCCTTGTTGCATTGACACACATCACATTCAGTGAAAAAATTATGAATGTCTTGTTTCATACCATCCCAAAAAAAAAAACATTTTACCCTGTCATAGGTTTTGGTGAACCCAGAGTGCCCCACTGTGGGTGTAGAATGAAGCTCAAAAAGTATCGTGGATTTAATATTTGATTGTTTACTTAAATACAAATGGCCTTTGTATCGAAGCTCATCATGGATCCAAGAGTACCCTGGGGAAGCTGGAGAATTGGACTACAATTGTTGGATCAGATGCGAACTTTTGGGATCTTGTAGTCATTCCTGGCGAATGGCTTGGAGCCAATCTGGTACAATGAAGGAAAGAGAAAAAATGGATCCTTCATCTTCATATTTTTGGGAAAGTGCATCCGCAACCACATTGTCTTTTCCTTTCTTGTAAATGATCTCATAATCATATCCAAAGATCTTAGTCACCTAGTTTTGTTGCTCCATGGAGGAAATGCATTGTTCCAGAAAATACTTGAGGCTTTGATGGTCTATCTTAATTTGGAAGCATTTCCCCAATAGATAAGGGCACCACAAATCAATGGCATGCAGAATAGCCAACATTTCATTTTCATAGATTGATTTGCCTAGATTTCTTTCAAATAGTTGCTTGCTGGTAAAGGCCAAAGGCCGACCCTCTTGCATAAGGACAACACCAATTCCTTTCCCTTAAGCATCACATTCCAAGAAAAAGGTCTTTTTGAAATTAGGAAGGGCTAGGACTGGAGTGGTGCACATGGCCATCTTCAAGGTTTGAAAAGATTGAGAAGCGGTTGGAGTCCAAGTGAAAGAGTTATTTTTTAGGAGAGCAGTGAGAGGGGATGCAATCTTTCCATAACTCTTAACAAACTTGCAATAATAACCTATTAATCCCAAAAATCCATGCAATCTTTTGAGAGTCTTTCGGTGAGGCCAGTCTTGCATAACTTCAATCTTTTTAGGATCCACCCTGAAGTTGTCCTTGCCAACCAAATGACCCAAGTACTCTACTTCTGAGGCGCCAAAAGCACATTTAGACTGTTTCAAGAAAATTTGGTGTTGAGAGAGTAGATGGAGAACTCGATCCACATGAGCAAGATTATTTGTCTAGGTTTTTCTATAGATGAGGATATCATCAAAAAAAACTAAGACAAAATGACGGAGAAAAGGATAGAAGACATGATTCATGAGGCTTTGGAAGGTGGAGGGGGCATGACCAAAAACTCATAGTGGACCTCATGAGTTCTAAAGGCAGTCTTGGGAATTTCTGCCTCTTTCATACATATCTGGTGGTAGCCCAAATGAAGATCAAGTTTAGTAAATAATTGGCCTCCACTCAATTCATCCAAGAGGTCATCAATGACAGGAATGGGAAATTTGTCTTTAATGGTAAGTTTGTTGAGGGCACGGAAGTCAAGACACATTCGCCAAGAATATTCTTTCTTCGGGACCACGACCATAGGAGAAGAGTAGGGGCTCGTACTAGGGTGGATAACACCTGCAATAAGGAGTTCATGGACCATTTTCTTAGTTTCATTTTTTGGGGAAAAGGGGTGACGATACGGACAAATACTGGGAGGAAGGCTTCCGGGTACAAGGGGAATGGAATGATCATGAACACCACGGGAAGGAGGGAGTCCCTGGGGAGTGGAAAATACCACTTGATGTTTAGAAAGGATGGATTGGAGGTATTGCAGCACCGAGGGTGTCTATGTTGCTTGTATGGCATGGATTTGGGCAATAACACCAAAATAACCTTTTTTGAGCATATTTTCCATGCGATGGGAACTAATGATCTCAGGTGAACCGATGGTGGTGCCTTGGAACTTATATTGGTGGCCCTCCTGGTCGAATTTCATGGTTAATTCCTTAAACTCCATGAGATGGGACCCAAAGTCCTTAACCAGTCTACACCCAACACAATGTCACAATCGCCCATGTCAATAGCAAACATATGATATTTCAGGTGGTAGTCACCAATTTGGAGACACACATTTTCACAACGCTCTCCACATTTCATGGAGCCACCATTGGCAATCATGATTTGGAAATTATTAACGGCATGGATGTAGAAATGAGTTTCTTGGGAAATGCGGCGATGAATAAAATTATGGGTGCTTCCACTATCAACCAAAATATTGACCTTTTGATGTTTGATGTAACCGATTATCTTGAGGGTTTGGAGAGTGGAGAAGCTAGTGAGAGCATTGAGGGAAATGATCGGTTCTACTTTGGGAGGGTCTAAGGGAGGGATTATGTTAGTGGTTTTAGGTGACTCAAACACAAGGGGAGTTTCAACATCCTCTTCCAAGATATCCTCAGAGATGGTCATAAAAATATTGTGTTCCTTACACTTGTGGCCTGGGAAATATTTTTCATCACAATTATAACAAAGGCCTTTGAGTTGGCGTTTAGCCATTTCATCCCTGGTCAATTTTTGGATCTTTAGTGGAGCGGAGGGAGTAGTGGGATTTACTGGTTTAGTGCGAGGGATAAAGGAGGGTTTCTTGTTTTGAGAAGATACAACCTGTTGTGCTTCATTATCTCTTTTAGTAGCCTCCATCCAAATCTGAGGCCAACCCATGAGGACATGGGCCCAAATCTCATCCTTGAGGCCACTGATAAAACACTCTCGGAAAAAGGCATCAGACATGCCCTCTGTCCGAAAATCCAGGCACTCAAAGGCAGCTATAAAGTATTCCATTGTTCCTTATTGTTTCAATTTTGTCAAACGACCCAAATGGTTGGTGTCAGTGTCAAAGCGTTTATAAATCTCTGCCAAAAAGTGTGTCCAAGCAATATACCCTTGACGAGAAGTTTTTCTCCATTGCCACCATTGCCAACATTCTTGATCTAGATGGAGAACATCGTACTGGAGTTTGGCCAAGTCATATGTAATGTTGTATAAAGAGAAATAATGTTCCATTTGGGTTACCCAACTAGTGGGGTATGAGCCATCAAATTTTGTCACATCCACCCGCGGAAGGTGTAGGTCACGTTGAAAGTGATGGTGTTGAAAGTTATGGGAATGAGAGGAATGTTCAGCTTCAGTATGTGGAGGTGAGTCAGAGGAAGGGTTATCTGTAGGGATATGTAGCATGGTGCAGAGTGTCGAAAAGACAGATTCAAGCTGGGTGGTCAGGTCTTGTTTGATTTCCTCCATTAAGGACTACATAGTTGTATTGATGACGACAACATTGGCACTGAGTTGTTTCACTTCTTGTTGGGTCTCGGTGAGACTAGATTGCAAGATATTGAAGTGAGCTTCCAAGTTTTGGCTACGAGTATGGGCCATGAGGACGAGGGAACCGAAAAGGGGCAGGTGGGGTCAAAAAAAAATTCGGAAAATGATATATATGAATGTGATAAGGGTGAAGAGATGAATCCAATGGAATAGGTCTCAAATAATGGTGCAATAAATTCCAGACTTTTTTTTTTTTTACACCTGCGGAGTTATACTCTGGTCTAAAGAATATTGCAGTGATGAAATTCCCAAATTCTTAACCAGGAAGAAATGTGTAATGATTTGGCAACCCAAACACAATTGCACGACAATAGATCTTGTCTGTTTTAATTTGTTTATGTTTCTGTCCCCCAAGGGTTAGGTATTCAAGGGTTCTACAGACAAGGGTTTGCCCTTTGCTATAGCTCTCTGATATATGTGTGGGGTCCAACAGTAGTACTCAGCCCAATATCTCAAGGCACTAACTAAGGAGGCTATACCATACCCTTAGTTGTACTACCCGACTACCCAGGTACTAGAGAGTATCTTCTCGAGTGTTGTTCTCGGTGGCACTATAACAGGTAGGCAGTCGATCAGTTTATCTAAAGAGGGCTTCAGGTAATCTAGGTCGATATGTACACAGGTGTTGTCTGATACGCTACCACTCAAAGGGGTACTAAAAGGGGTTACAAGGGTGGCCAACAGATGTGCACTTAAGTACCACTTGTATTTCCTACGTGTATGAATCCCTCAACTGCGGGTTTATGCACATAACGACATATCTATGTGGCTTAAAGACGTCGGAATACGTTTCTACCCTGGAAAAAAAATGACCCACAATTTATGCCGAGGAAAGTGCTCTGATACCACTTGTAATATAATAGATATAAAAAGTATGCATAACAGAAATAAAATGATAGAAATGGAAGAATAACAACAATATAACCAGAACAATCACCACAATAAGACTGAAATGATATAAGAATAACAACATAAATAGAACTTTGATTCTGAGAGCAATGTTCACGGGCCTCTTTGAGGGGGTAACCTCCAGTCGAGCATATCTCTATTACAATAATATCCAACCTAGGGTTCTCATACCCTCGACTCCTATTTATACTAAATATGTCTATCAAAAGAAGCATCTAGAGGAATATCCTTCTAGAAGTGGAAGCTTCTATTAGATCTTCTTACATTCGACTTATTCTATTTTATTGCAAGGCCTTATTAATATTGACCTTTATTACATCCGGATATATTGTTCTACCTATGTGCGGGTTAGGACCCTAACAGGGATAAAGAGTAAATGAATTAGAAATGAGCATGTGAAAATATTCTCTTGAGCTATGATAATTAACAGTGGTATTCTCAAGACATTCATCTTCACTTGCCTTAATACTTTCACTTTGTTTCGGTGATAAATCCTTCAACATAATACGATCATCTAATTTTTCCTCCTGTATGATAGACAATTCAAAACTTTCATGACAAACATCTAATCTTTCATGTGGATAAGGTATGATTTGTGGATGAAGTTTTAAGGTTTCTTCTTCCAATTGTAGATCTACATCTCTAATATGTTTCATTGGAATATTAGAACGCTTAAGATTATTTTCATCACCTAAGTGTTCTTCAATAATTGAATCTAAGTATTGATTAGAGAAAGAGTTAGAAAAATATGGACATATACCTAGACCCACAATAAAACTTCCTTCCATGATAGTTGAGGATTGAAGATGCAAGGGTTCAGAGGAAAAAGCAATTTGATTGTCAGTGAGAACATTTTCAATAGATTCTACCTCCCTCGCTTGTTCAATGTTTTCTAATGGATTCCTCTCATCTTGCAAACAAAATTCATCTTGCAATTGGGTGTCAAGATTTGTAACTGATTCATCGTTCACGATTGAATATGACTGGATGAAAGGAGCACAAGCATTAGAGAGGAGATTTAGTACAAATGACATGTCATCAAGATTAAATTTACAGAGAACGTGATGGATCCTTGTTGAAAATCCTTCTGGAGATTAATCATCATTGATTAGTAGAGCCTGAAATTCTTCACATACTCTATTGTAATCATAGATTTCAAAAGCATCTAAAAATTCCTCTACAAATTGAAACCAATCAATAACATGATATGTTGGAAAAGACTGAAACCAATTTTTAATCCGACCCCTCAAAGTAAAAGAGAACAATATGCATAAAACATTTAAATAAGAAATATCATGCTTGATGCATTTACACCAAAACTTGTTAAGATGGTCTTTTGCAGATACATTACCCCCACCATCAAAGGTGATTTGGACAAGAGAGAGACTATCTTGTTGGGAATATCAGGTAATGAGAAGTGGAAAGCATCTTCGAACATAGTGATTTGGGGAGCCATGGGAAATTAAATAAATTCGAAACAAACACTTCTACAAGGACAACTTGTCAGTCTGACTTACCTTCAAGATGACAGAAAAGAAGAATTTATAAATCTGGAATTGTGACAGGTTGAGGGGTAAAACATTTAATCATTAAAATTACCTTGGCCCTCCTTCTAGCGCCATTTGTTGACGGGAGTAAGTGACACACCTTCAACTGGAAGGTCAAATCCGGATCAGGGTTGTCTAAATAACCCAAACCATTTGGAATAAAATGACCCGACGGGTTTAATGGTTCCATTGGCCAACTAAGGCCCTAAAAACAGTAAAATAAATAAACTAATCTAAAGCTATGATTCTAACAAATGATGTATTACTTACTAATGTTTATTAAAAAGAAACATGAATATACAAATGATTATAAACAATATATATACAGTTTAAAAGGTTTACTTGAAATATTGCAAAAATGAATGTTCATAATAATGTTTCAAAATAAGATAAAGTAAGAACATAAATATTTTTTTTTTTTTAATGTTTAAAGATTTTAACTAATAAATACTAAGCAAATACAATTGAAACAATGACATAGAAACAGTCAAAGATAATTAATGCAATCATCGTATCATTCATATATAAACAAATATGAATAAAAGAAAGCAATGCACCTACTAACCTCTCACTGATCAGCAGTACTGATCTAAATTCATCTCTCTGTATTTGTATGAGCTCCTCTTAACCAATGTCAAGTGTAAACCTATGAAAAAAGCAAGCATAATACTTCTTGAAGAAATTCAAGGAAGTGTTTCATATTCTGGAGCTAGTTTATAATGACAGAAAGACAAATAATTATATATCGTGTGACCTTGAAATGTCCAATAACTGAAAATGAAAGAAATTCCAATTCTCAGGAATGGTGTTATCTGCTATCTATCATCAGATGTAAACTCAAAATACTTGAATAGATGATTAGTCACAGATATAAACTAAACCAAAAGATAATGAACCATATAAATGAAAACATAACATGAAAAATTATATGCAGAATAGTCTAAAGTTAGTTCAATACAAATAAAGTTTCATATTCATAAATTATATGAGAAACAATATTAACATTGCACAATCTACAAAAGCACAAAATCCAAAGAGTAAATTGTTTTCTCATATAGTTTCAACAAAATATGTTCATCATATGGTCCAGGAAGAACTTTTGGGATAATAGACTCTTAAATATTGAAAAAATTAATATATAAATGATAGCAATTAACCATGTATTGATAAAACAGACTAAAGCTAATTTAAATTAATGCATAATAAATTATTCAAAGAATATGAAGATATTATAATGAAAATAAAACCATTTTACTCACAGGACACAAGTCATTAAGCAACCTGGAATTTCATATTCTTCTTTGAAAATACTTGTCCATTCTCCCAAAGATTCCAACCATCTGTTACTCCATTTGAAAAGAAAAAAGTTTACAAAAGAAATAATACACAAAAGACAAAGGATAAAAATCCTCCTCTCAATTTCCTAAATCCCCTTTGGCTCTGAACTTTCTCATATATTTATACAATGAATGAAAAGTCTGGGCGTCACTAATAATTTCCATCACCTGAAATTTGTCACTTAAAGAGACACAAATATCTCTCAAATCGTGCATTTTTTGGGGAAAATTTTTGCACGTAAACTAAATGGGTCCATTATGGAGATGGGTTTTCAACCGTTTATTCAAATTCCTCATGGTTTGGCTGCAATTAGTCCCGAAAAATCATCTATTATTTCTTGACGTGTTTTCAAATTTTATCTTTTATTGCTCATAAATTTATTTCTGGGAATCCAATATTATTTTTGGATCAATCATCTTGAACGTATTTAGATAATAAAATCAAGCCATGATCATATCTATACCAAATAAATGATAATAGAAACCTATGAAACAAAAAGAAACCTAAATTAATAACCTAAAAATTGTGAATAAAACAAAATCTAGAACAATAAAATCAAAAATGAATTTAAACTAACTATAAGTTCTAAACAAACATTGTTTATATTTTCCTTTCAAATATGATCTTAAAATTCTAGAAGCTTCAAGTTGATGGAGAGGAGAAAAATATTAGTTTTGGGTTTTCAAAAAATCAAACAAATGATAGATAATTCTTTTTATTATTATTATTTTATTTTTATTTTGAAATGAGATCCAAACTAACAAAATAATTTAATTGATTAAACCTACCAAATGATTTTGTGAAAATGATTGTTAATGAGCAAAAGACGAAAACATAATCATAATTTAAACAAAAGTAAAAATTGATAAAAATTAAGGTTTTCATTTAAATTAAGATTTCTATGTTCGTCTCTCCCTCATTCAAAATTGATCAAATGTGAACAAATGTCATAGAAACGATGTGTCACAATAAACATTCTTTCTGTAAAATCATTGTTATTAATCCAATTTTTCAATCAAGCCATTCTCATAGCATATAAATTCAATAAGGAAGAGGTAATAACAAACTCCCAAATTATGAAGCTCATCCATCAACATCAAAACTTCGTAGAAAGAAAAACGGAATGGAATTTGAATTTCATGAAACCCAGTCCAAACAAAAGAAAATAATATAAACTCAAACCAGCCTCGAAACAAAGCAAATCAATACCAATCCAATCAAGTCAAAGGGAAAAAAATGAATAATCCAAGTAAAATTTTGAGGGACCCTAGATTTTGATTAAAAATAAAGAAGGGGGTTGTTGGGGCCCAACACTAAGTAGACATGACTCATACTAGACATAAGAAATCCCCTTACAAAATCCACTGAAAAAATTTCCCAGGGATAAGAGGAAATAGGAAGTGGTGTGTACAGCCCTGGCCTTTCAATAGTGGGATTATAAAAGTACAACACACATTCCTTTACAATAGTGGTTACAAATATTTTCCTTTGAGGCAAATGCCATCCCTGTAAATACATTACAATTTCATAATGTCTAAGTACAACTGAAACGAAATCTTCTTCAGTTACATGCACTTCCCTGTAGGAAGGAAAGCAAGGTTTACTCAAATGATTGAGTAAGTTGTCCTGCAAACAAAACTTCTTCACCTGCAAACCCTGGAAAATCCCACATACATCTTTGAAGATTTCATCATTAGTATACCATCCATCATTATTGATATGAGCTAAGGAAACATTCTTCAAAATTATAGATGTAACTGTAGGAGATCTAAAAAGCATGTTTCTCCTTATGACATTGGTACTGGCACTGGTCTCAAACTTGCATGGTTGCGAAAGGTCAGGTAAGGCAAGCATTGGCACAATGTTGATATTTAAAGTGTCGAAGGTCTTCTGCTAGTTGCCTTCCCACTGAAAGACATGTCTCATCTCAAGCAATTCATTCTTATGTAAAGGATCAAGAGCATTAACAACATTAGACTCATCGTGACATTCCCCCTTTACAATCGTGAGTACAATATTCTTGTTAGTGTTTATAACTCTTTTTACTTGGCCTGAACTAACAAGTGTTGATTTGTCCTTTATGTTGTGAGCTTTAATGATGTATTCCACTCCATATTTTGTAAGATGGCATTTGTTTTCCTTTCGAAAGAAGATACCCTTTCTATCATACAGATAGGGACTCCCTAATACAATACCACATACATCGAAAGGAACCGCATCTAGATCCACTTCATCTATCATCTTAGAAGCAATAAAAAACCTCAACCTACACTGCTTAGTGACATTTAACTTTTCTTTATCAGATACCCAACCAAGAGGGTAAGGTTTATGGTGAGGTCTTGTGGTTAATTCTAATTTCTTAACAAGTGTCTCTGATATTAAATTGACTTGGGAACCCGAATCAAATAATGTGTCTATCTTCATATGTTTCGATACAATTCTTATGTGGAATAGTGCACCTCTCCTTTTATCATCATCATGTGATTTATTTAAAGAACTTGAACATACATAAAATGAATATTTACCTTGCATCCCAACTATTGCGATCCTTTATTTGTCATCTGAATCGGAACCAAGATCATGTTGCACTGTAGAAATGGTCTTTGGCTTCCCCTTTCCTCCAAACTGCTTTGTCCTTAACTATGGATGTAGTTTCCAACAATGTTCGCTATCATGACCAGTTTTCTCGCAATGGCTGCAAGAGAGTTTTCCTTCCTCCTTCTTTGTTTCAATTGTCCTCATGTCCTTCCCATTTCCTTTCCTGTTGAAATGGTTTTTAGAGTGTTTGAATGGATTTTGTTGTTGTCCATTCTTACCCCTGCTTTCAAGGTGAGTGGCTTGCACACAAACTTCGTCAAGACTGGTGGGGTTAAACAATAGTAAAGTATGACGAATATAACTGTGAAGTGCACCAATATACTTCATTAACGTTTCATAGGAATCTAAAGGAATGTTTAGTGCAAGTGATTTCTTCCTAAATTCCTCTGTGAAACTTTGGACTGTTTGACCTTTACTTTGCCTTAAATTTTCCATTCCATCGTTGCTTTATGTAAATACTCTAATGGATAAAATTTCTTCCTTATCGTTGATTTAAATTCCGACCATGAGGAAAGAAGATTACCACACTTACTTATGTCTTGAAGCTTGGTCTCCCACCATACGCGAGTTGTGCCTTCCAACTGAAGAGAAGCTAGTTACACTTTAACCTCATCTTCCCAAGTGGAATCTTCAGCCGGTAGTTTCCTCCATTTAATGAGATACTCTAAAATGGATCTATTCCTCAACTGGTGAATTCTTGTGTCAGTGATGGCTTCAGGCTCCAATATGATTTTTCCTTCCTCGTCAAGTTCTGGCAATATAGTTTGAACTGGGATCTTGTCACCTATAACCTTCTGTAAGCATGAAACATGGAAAACTAGGTGTACTCGTGAAGATGCAAGCAACTTCAATTTGTATGCCATAGCACCAATGTTTTGTAACACCTTATAAGGGCCATAGTACTTTGGTGATAATTTATTATCCTTCTTGGATTCCTTGAGGAACATCTATTTGTATGGTTGTAGTCTTAAAAACACCCAATCGCCTACTTCAAAACTTATTTCACTATGATGTTGATCTTCTTGTTGTTTCATGTGATTATGTGCCATGGTCAGGTTGTCCTTTAAGATTTGGAAACTTGTTGTTGATGCTCGATGTGATCTTCCACTGCTTGAACCTTAGATTTTTCTTTTAGAGAAGAAGTGATGGAAGGAGGGTGGTATCCATAGAGTGCCATAAAGGGTGTCATTTTTGTTGCAGTATGAAAGGAAGCATTATACCACCATTCTGTCAAGGGTAACCATTTGAACCATTGTGTTTGTTTATCAGAGACAAAGCAACGAAGGTAGCCTTCCAGACATTTGTTCAATATCTCGGTTTGTCCATCAAATTGAGGATGATAGGATGAGCTATGAGCCAATTGAGTACCCAAACAAGAAAATAATTCTGTCCAAAAATGTCTAGTGAAGATGGGATCTCTGTCACTTATAATAATCTTTGGGTTGCCATGTAGTTTTTGAACTATCTCCATGAATTCGGTGGCAACTGTACTAGCTTTGAAGGGATGAGAGAGCACACAAAAGTGTGTGTACTTGGTCAGTCTATCAACAATCACCATGATGACACTCTTTCCTTCAGACTTCAGTAACCCTATGATGAAATCCATGGAAACCTCCTCTCATCGCTAACTTGGGATGGCTAATGGTTGTAAAAGACCTGGGGTCTTAATTGTTTCCACCTTATTTTGTTGGCAAACCAAACATTCTTCCACAAACCTTTGAACATCAGTTTTAAGGCCATCCCAAAAAAAATCCTTCTTGACTCTA